>JAVLUX010000026.1:37027500-37060000 GCA_032164185.1 Moxostoma hubbsi | reverse complement strand
CGCTAGTGCACGTTATTGCAAAAACAAAACTTATGTCATCAAGTCCTTTTACTTCTCAACCCCTCCCCTTAATCCAAATGGCTCCATTCTGATACATAAAGCACATTTTACGTCATCTAATCAACTCCCAATGCATAACATCAAGCCCCACACTACAGATTGTTTCTTTCAATACCATGTTTCACAGAAATAGTTCAGATTACAGAAGTAAAATGGGATGCGAACGTTGTTTCACACCAAATGGAGCTGAATCAATGTTTTGACCACAAAACCCAAACTGAGAGTGCATGTGGGGAGTGTCCTCTTCTGACAAAAAAAAAAGTGCATCTAAATGCAGTCTTTTTATAAACACCAGACCTACATGTGGCGTTCACACAGAAATACCTCTGCGAATCAGCTCTGCAGAGAAAATAAGACAACACACAGGCCTAAAGCAAAAGAACACACACCACACACACTCGCACAACCTTTTCAGCCAATTGAAGGTGGGTGGCTTTAGTCCAGCATTAGTCACTTTGGTCTGATACACAGTCAGAGTTTGACAGACATTCAGAATGAAAGTCTGAATGGTGCGCAGGCACGCTGAGGGGGTGGAACGAAGGTGGAAAAAACACAATAATGAATAGCTTAAAAAAAGATTTTGCATCTAGAAATAGGGAAGCAGAGAGCATGAATTCTATTCTGACCGTTTTTAGAAACGACCCTCTGCGAGAGGAAGCAATTTGAGGGTTTTCAAGAAACACTTAAAAGCCTCAATAGACAAACACTCATGAGTGAGGTTAACTTTCCTTTCTAAAAAGTAAAAGACCATGGTAACCGTAGTTTCCACCAAAATGTCATAGTTTGAGGTCGTACAATAAACTATTATGGAATTCTCCTTGAAATGAAGTTTCAAGACTCTCGGCCGTTTTTATTGATTGTGTATTTTGATAGCAGTGGTGGCTAATAATACCAGGTTACCACAATAAACTCAATAACTAACTATGGTATTCTGGTGGAAACTTAAGTTAATAGGATACATTTTGGTAAAGGCTTCTTAGACTCCTGAATAATTATGGGAATGAAATGGTAAATAATTTAGAAGGAGCCTTGGCAGGAGATTTAGCTAGTTTAAACAAAAGCGACTACAAATGTAGGAAAGTGAAATATAACACCTTGTTTTTGTAACTGTTTTTGAACCAAAACAATACTGTTTGTCTTCTAGTCGTTTGTGTTGTCATGGATTTTAAATTCTTTTCGAATGACCATATTAACATCAAGGGGCTTATAATTATATTGTGGTTAGTTGTGGTTACATCCCAATCCACATACTGTAATCCCCACCCTATGTAGAGTGCAAAATTGGGATTGGTGCGTTTCAAATCATGAAACACAAGCAGAATGAAATTTCTGTGTAAATTGTTTGTGAAACTATTCTTGTGTTAATTGCCGCATTCAATTCTATGTGAAATTTAAGGTAAAAATGGTTTCAAGTATTATTTATGCCGAAATCCTTCCATAAAATGCCATTCAATTAGATGCAATGCAATTACATCAGAATGGTTTTACGAAAAATGTACACGAATTGTAACATGAATTGTTGTACAGAATGTTTGCCACTATTTATGTAACAATAATTTTTCAAACAAAGGGCCTCGTTCATGAAACTTTCATAAATATATGTGTAAATTGGGAATAATATGCGCATAAAATTGACATTTCTGTAAATTTATGTCAGAATCAGGAACACGGCAAACACCCCCAGTTTCTCACTTAATGGTGCAGATGTTAGTGAATTCCAAACATTCTTAAATAGGGCATGTATGCACGCTCATTCACAAATAAATCACAGTTAATAAGGTTACATCCACTCAACCAGTGATTAGTTCATTTTAATTGGTTCCAATTATTTCAGTTTGCCTGAAGGAACACAAAATGTAAAAAAAAGAATATTTCATCAACAAGTGTAAATTTTGTTGATGGTCAATGGTCTGCACTTATACAGTGCCTTTTTTAAACCTTAGAGGTTACCGAGGCACTTTACACTGTGTCCCAATCACCCATTCACACACACACACACACACACACACACACACACACACACACACCAATGACGGCAGTGCTGCCATTCAAGGCACTAGCCTGCCATTGGGAGCAACTTGGGATTCAGTGTCTTGCCCAAGGACACTACGGCAGGTGGAGTCGTTTGGGCCAGGAATCGAACCGCCAACCCTGAGATTAGCAGCCAACCCGCTCTACCACCTGAGCCACAGCCGCTCTTGTTCATACCAACTAACATTTAGAAAATCTGAAAACTCGTATGAATGCAAGAAATTACATTAGAAATGACTTTATAAACTATTTAACACAAAATAAGTTAATTATACCCAATTGATGTAGAAATAAAGTAATAATGTTAGGCAGAAGTAATAATGAATTTTAGGTTAATGGGTTTAGCTAAATGCTAACGATTAGGCTACTAACAAGCCACAATTGTATGCATAAAAAAGGTTGTGGCACATACTTAAAAATACACACTTTCCAATCACTATTTTTAGTGCGTAGCAGCGTGTCGTAACAAAACTAGATATCTTCAAAATACAATTCAAATCTGTCTACACTGCAATTACATAACATCAAATGCTTTGCAATTATACAATTACATCTATTTTTTTTAATTACTTAATTAATTTTTTTCATTTTCTTGAACATTGTATCCCAAAACATGTATATAAACAATAAACAATAAGGGACCTAATACTGACCCTTGTGGTACCTCTTGGAGAACTGTTAAGACATTAGAAAAGAAACCATCTGATTGAACACACGGTGTCCTCTCCGGAAGATAATTAGCACACTATGCCACGGCATGGTCAGACAGCCCAATTTGAGTTACTCTTTGTATCATAATGTCATGGTGCATCGTATCAAACTGCATGCAACTCAAGTGAAGCTGTTGACCAATGAGTGTGCAGGGCCTATCTGCTGTTTTCCTACTCATGCCCAGAAAAGCTCACAGTGAACAAACAAAGAAACATAATCTATGACCTAAAACGAATATGTGCTGGTCACCCTTTCTTCCCAGGCAGCAAAAAATACACATTTTAAAAGCAATGCTCTTAAATTTATAGCCTAATTTCTGGAAACAGTCAGTGTTTCCATGGATGAGGGAAAGAATCATTCAGTGAAAAAAAAAATTGAAAAAAGGACAAGCAGAATTATACAATTTTTCCTCATTATACGTACATTTTTGTGACTTTTTTTTTTAGAAGCATCACTGTTCAGAGAAAGAGTTACTCAGGTTTGGATAACATACATATGCACTAATGTTCCATATATCACTACACTGAAAAAGGAAAACAACCTCTCCCATTCAGTTTTCTCTCTCTCTCTCTCTCTCTCTCTCTCTCTCTCTCTCTCTCTCTCTCTCTCTCTCTCTCTCCCAGGTTTGCTGAGAGCCAAACAGGCATGGCTAAACCTGTTGCTGAGCATCTGTTTTAGTTACTGTTGCTAAAACTGAGAGTGATCCCAGCCGCAGGGAAGGAAGAGTTAGAGAAAGAACAGGATTGGTTTCACATAACTGTACAGTACAAAGCGGAAATACTGGTTTGTCCTCAGAAGCATGACACAACAGGTAAAAATCCAGCCATCTTGGAACCAACAACAAAACTCCATCACAACTTCTGCTTCAGAGACAAACTAAATCTTAAAAGTTACCTCTTAACAGAATTCATCTATGTCATCACAGAATCTGTATATGCTTAGAGTCTAGTCAAGAGTCTACAATGCAGTTTTCAAGTCTGTGGGGTTTGTTTAAATCCCTTACCCTAAATAATCCCCAGTACTCTAGGTGGCGCAGTGCACCTTTTAGCTGGTCATTAGCCATAAACTGCAGAGAAGAAAGCCAAACACTATTTAAAAGTTTGCAAATGAAGGACAGTCAATTAAAGATCGATCTAAAAGGCAGAGAAAGCAAAAGAATGGACAAAGAATGTTGCACTGTCATTTTGGAATTTTCATCCACTGTGTGAATACATTTATACACTCAGTCTTTCTGAATTTCGCAACAATGTATTCTAGGGTTCCATTCAGGGCACGTGGGACCTCTGACTGTATATTGCTCTGGGCCCCTTTCATATGAAAATATATAGTTTAAAATTTGTTGTGGGCCCCCCTAGAATTGTTACCACCTTTCACCCCATTAGCTACGGCCCTGGGTGCATGATATATCGGTGGCCGATATTTTATTGGCCTATAGCTGGGAAAATTCAAATATTATTATTGTGCCAATAGTGGAATTTCCACTGATATTTTCCCATCTATGCACAATGTTACATGGTTTTGGCCATCGTTTTAATCTGGATCATCAAGTAACAAACTGCCATTTCCCATATTCTGTTTGTTTTGTGAAGTAATAAGCAAAACCTAAAAAAATAAAATTATATATATATATATATATATATATATATATATATATATATATGCTACTTACAGGCAATCTAGAATTGCCAGCTGTCCCATATTATCCGGGTGTTCTGTATTTTGGCTGAAATGAAGACATCTCTCATATGATGCGAAATGATTGAAGGGGAACCCCCTGCCCATACTAAAGAGCTCAAAATGTTTGCTTATCGGTATTGGCCACAATGATCTGAAAACAATCGGTTATAATCGGCACAGAAATTCCATATCGCTGCATCCCTCATGTATTCTAGTCTTGTTCTCAGCACATATTCGCTCCGTGTGAACTAAAAGCTACAATAAGTAACATGTACTCGGTAACATGCATAAGAAACAAAGATGCAAGAACCGTTTGACTGGAGACAGTACAACTTTGGGAATATTTATGGGTCAGTCTCTGAGATTTGAGACAAGAAGTATGCTGAAATAAGAGACAAAAGGGCAATGCTACAGTGACCCCTGCTTAACTCCAGCCTGACCTCCTGACCTCTAAAGCGGAGGAGGGATAGGGCAGACCACAACAACACTAAACCCAATGTGTCCCTGGGATAACATCAGACAATAAATAAATAAATAATAACAAAACAAAGGGTTGAAGAAGCATTAAACGTGTTTGGGAAAACTGTTCAGAGTCAGTCATTATTTTAATTATGTTTAATGTTTAATTCAATGTTTAATCATGTTACTATACCTACATTTTTAACACGGCTCGTTGCACATATTGCAGCATTTTATTGGCAAGATGAACACTAGAGGCGCTACAACAACAACAACTTTTACTCTCTTTGGAGTAAAACGGCAGATTATTATATAAACACTTTTCTCGCTGTTCCTCATACAATGCTATTTTATGACATCAAAACACTTTTACTACAGTCGATGACTTGTTTTGTAAGGCAATACTTGTTAACAATTAACAACATTTACAAGCTTTGCACGGTAGCTCAACTGATAGAGCATTGCACTTATAATGCAAAGGACTGGGATACGAGTCCCGAAGAGCATGTGTGTCGACACGTGAGCCAAAAGTGTCATAGAAGCACAAAATAACGGGGTTTTTCATCATGCATTTACTTTTTCGCAAACTATCAGTAGGTTTAGGTTTAAGGTTTAGGGTAGGGAGGTCAGTTTTGTTGACTCAATACTCGATTGGAGGACCCACATCATATAATTCTGAAAAAAACATCACCACAGTCACGTTAATCTTCATGAGATCAGGCTGCTGGAAACAGCTACATACTGCATATTTTTTCTCCGTGTCATTCCTAAAGGACATTAACCCCATCTCGCACAAGCACAGAAGTCAGACTATACTGAGACAAAAACAGCGGCATCTGACACAAAATCAATTTAAGGTGACAGCCCTGGTTCTTTAGACACATACATCATCGGCCGTGGGAAGTCCACTTGGTGTGACACCTGAGGTTATCAGCGTCGGTCCGGGTTACACAATTCCACCCTGCACAAGCCTGGATTCTCGGAAGGTCAGCCAACAAACCCACAAATCAATAATTAACAGGCTTCCTGAGTCACACAGTTAAGACAAGCATTCTAGGTAAACATTTACCCCTGCAGCTTCGAAGGGACAGTACAACATCAGCATCTGTCTCAAATGAGTACTGCACTTGTGCTGCACAAAACAGGGCTTTTCCATTTGAGTGTTATGCGGTCATTTCCCACAATGCAGAGGCTGTCAGTCTGACACAGTTAGCGCGCAGCACCACCTGTGCGTGGGTGATGCATGTTGATTCAATATCTCAGACAGAGACCGACAGAGCTTTGAGACAGAGAGAGAGAGAGAGAGAGAGAGAGACATGGAGAGAGAGAGAGAGAGAGAGAGAGAGACCGACAGTGCTTTGAGACAGAGAGAGAGAGAGAGAGAGATATGGAGAGAGAGAGAGAGAGAGAGATATGGAGAGAGATATGGAGAGAGACAGAGAGAGAGAGAGAGAGAGAGAGAGAGGTGTATTCAGAGATGGTTTCTTTAAACATGTCAGTGTAGGGGAATTCAGAGTAAACTGTGTTCACTGATAGCATTGTTTTTTGCACACTCTGTCTGCGCTGTTTTAGCAGCCGATTCAAAAGAATATGTGCTTTTGCAATTTGCAGTGTTGTGAAGGATCCAGCAGACTACCATGATCTGGCATTATCTCCTATAAAACAGTTCTGCATCAGTTCAAATTTGTTTACCCTCTCTTGTGGCATGATAAATAGCGTGTCGTGCAAGCAGCCTCAGAGACACGAGTTCTGGTGCTGCACAAAAACCAGGAAGTAATCGCGCTCACATAATTAATGACGTGCGCGATTCGCAGGTTGCCCCCGTTTTCACCTGGTATTTCGATGTGTCTCGGGTGATCCGATCACATGTGATCTTGGGAGACACATCGCTGTTTAAACCTGGTCACTTAAATGTGTCTCCTGTGCCCCCTTGTGTTTGGATTTGGAAGGGAGGGTCTCTGTTTCAACGACATGAATCACTATGTCAGTGTGTTACTGCATGATATTAAAGCGCGACAAATTCAGAAAAGACAAAGAAAGTGCCAACAAAGGTGAACGTTTCTCCTAGATATGGTTTAAATTGAATCTAACGCAGTATATACATTATTTTAGTGGATTACCTGCATTAAATGAGCTTCAGGTGTTCGTGCTTCTCATCGGTATTGATATCAGACAAAATATAGAAGATCAGTGAAGCTCTCGTGATTGTGTATATATCTGCTTTTTAACATTTTCTGATCGGATGTTTATTTCCTTTTAAAGCCACTTGTAAACGGTAAACTTTAAACTCTTGTTTTAGCATAGCGGTTGATTGACAGGCGAGGAGTGGCACTTCACTGGTGCCAGGAAGCATACAGGATGGATTAGCGTTTACACCTCAAACGTGATATGGACATGTGAGTTTTGGGCCACATTCATATGTGTTATTTGTGATCTGATCACAAAACATTGTAGACCTCGTATAGACCTGTATTTAGCGCTGACCACGTGCGATCGGATCACTCGAATTGCATCTTAAAACCAGGTGAAAACGGGGTCTAAGATCAAATTTTTACACCACTGATGGTTAGGTTAAGGATTGGGGTTTGGGTTAGGGGGTAGAGTTAATAAAATATGAATCCCTCTTTACGTCACTATATCATTACAAATTAAAACGCAACTTGCTTTTGACGCCACATTGTGGAAATTTCACCCAGAAACTGGAGCTCACACGTGCCTCTACGCACAACAACACTTCCAGCTTCCGCCACTGGGGACAGTGATTCGAATTTCGGTAAACAAAGACCGATTTCAGTTGAAGAACTTTCAACCTACTGTCAATGAATTCACTGTAATATCAGTTTGTGACTACATTGACCATTTGAATATATTCCCAGTTATAACCTCATGCGGCCCCGCGGCCTCATGCGAGGACTCGCTATATGCAATTTATAATTTTAATTAATTTAAACTCATTTCATACTGTTCAGGAAACTCTATGGTGTCATCTAAGGGTTAAACCTGTGACGACACCATGGCGTCGATTTCCGCGAACTGCTTCTTTGGACGCCGCGCCAACAAAAGTGCCTCTGGTAAGAAACCACTTCAAAAAAATTCCCTGAAACTGGTTGTAAAGAGTCTCTGCATCTCGTTTCATGTGATATGCTGCTTAAATATTTACTTCATTTGTCAGGCTTTGGTGCGCTGATATACATGAAGTACCCTGGATGAGTGCCATGGAGACATTTTCTGACAGACGTTCCAAAAACGTTTCACAGTAACAAATCTGTGGGTAATTTAGCTCAATTTTGTTATATGTTTGTTTGTTAACACAGTACAATAAGGTGCTATTCATTAACATTAGTAAATGCATTCCTATACATTTACTGTGCATTTTCACATTGAGAATGAATGTATGCATACAAAAGCTGAACATTTTTGCTTTCAGAGGCTTTAAATGGAGTTAGAATGAAAATAAGGTGCATTTCAAACTGACAGACAGACAGCACACTGGAGGTTATTCACTAAATAGGGAGCAAGGGAGCATCCTATAGCTCTCCAAAGCAGCTAAGTGCAGCTAAAATGTCAGAACTTAGAGCCGCTGTCCACATATGAGGAAATACATTTTTAGGAAAGAATTTTTAGTTGTTCTACATATTTGTCTGCCGCCTTGTGTTGCTCCAAAGAAGATACCACCTTGGGCAACTGCCCATGTCGCCCATGCCTAAATCCGCCACTGAATCTATGAAAAGGCATTTTTCAATGTAAAGGAGGCTTGTTTCCACTAAAAATAATGACAGTGACTTAATTACAAAACTCATGGTATACTATACCATATATTAGCATTATTTCAACACATTAATGGCTTTTAATTTTAATTGCTAGTGCTTAGTGAATAAGACACATCCATCCATCCATCTTCAACCGCTTATCCGAAGTCGGGACATGGGGCATCAGCTCCAGCAGGGGCCCCAAACTTCCCTATCCCGAGCCACATTAACCAGCTCTGACTGGGGGACCCCGAGGCATTCCCAGGCCAGTGTGGAGATGTAATCTCTCCACCTAATCCTGGGTCTTCCCCGAGGCCCCCTCCCAGCTGGACGTGCCTGAAACACTTCCCTAGGGAGGCGCCCCGGGGGCATCCTTACCAGATGCCCAAACCACCTCAACTGGCTCCTTTCGATGCAAAGGAGCAGCGGCTCTACTCCTCACTCCTCACGGATGACTGAGCTCCTCACCCTATCTCTAAGGGAGAAGCCCGCCACCCTTCTGAGGAAGCCCATTTCGACCACTTGTACTCGCGACCTAGTTCTTTCGGTCATGACCCAGCCTTCATGACCATAGTTGAGGGTAGGAACGAAAATTGACCGGTACATTGAGAGCTTTGCCTTCCGGCTCAGCTCTCTTTTCGTGACAACAGTGCGATAGAGCGAGTGCAATACTGCCCCCGCTGCCCCGATTCTCCAGCTAACCTCCCGCTCCATTGTCCCCTCACTCGTGAACAAGACCCCAAGGTACTTCAACTCCTTCACTTGGAGCAATTCCTCCTTCCCTACCTGGAGTACGCACTCCATCGGTTTCCTGCTGAGAACCATGGCCTGAAGAAGAAACAGTTTTACGTTAAATATGATGTGCAAAAGTGGCGTAGCTGTTTAAGAAATTGGAAATGAAGGAGCCCCCGCGAGAAAAGCTCCCTGCATTAGCGAGAATTTTACTGCCTACAGTCACCGTGCCACTGACATTAATCTAAAATGATGTTACGGGGACACACAAGGCCAGAGTGGTCAGAAATAACAAATAAATCCCACATTTATTCAGGGCATAAGATAAGAGAGGTCTTTTTGCATGCAAATGAACAACTGACAATGCATTTCACAGGAACGCATTTAAAGATTTGGTTCAGAGGAAGTAGACACCAATGGAGGACTCATTTACATTACTTTTGGTAACCACAGTTATTTCAATAGGTAATCCCAACACATTTATTCATGCACTAAAGTACACACATACAATGAGACCATGGTAAATAGGTCAGTAAAAGATTTTAAACAATCTTGAAATAATATTATTAAATAATAAATTATATTTATAATTTTTTATTCATTATTTATAATCATTAATAATATTTAATGTAGTATTAAAATATTAAATCATATAAATATTATGACACGTAAAAGCTATAAATATTATAATTCAAATAATTTTAAAAATAACACTCATATATAAACTGTCAGCAGCTAAATTACATTTTCATCGGCTTTAAAAGTTTCCACCTCATAACTTTCCAGAAATCCTTTCATGTTTACTAGCATAAAATTCACTGCTATGCAGATGTGTCCTGTCTGTTCCACGTTTTTGTTTTCCTTTATATTTAACAATATATCCTACTCATAAAAAGCAAAACAACTCGAACAAGGCGTCCCTAATTTTTTTATTTACAGTAAGGGTGGGCGATATACGATAGAAATTTGCCAAACGGTATTCATTTTGGATTATCGTCTCTATCGCGGTAACGCAAAATTGCCTCACGAGAAATGTGTACAGCACTGTGACAGGGCGGAGGGCATGATTCTACACACCCGGCCCCTTATCAGGCCAATCAAGCCTCCAAGAGGGATAAAGGACGGTGGTGCGAGAGAGAGAGCGTTTACGGGCAGCTGTCCGTCATATGTGTGTGTTTGTGTCTTTTATTTCAGTTTCATATTAAAATCGGATTTATATTGTCAAGCCGGTTCTTGCCTCCTCCTTTCCAATAATCCCTTTACACTGGCGCCGAAGACCCTGGAATGAGGAGGGATACACCGTAGTGGAGTTCTCGCCGCTACCATCCACCTCAATATATATTTTACATATACATATATATATATATATATATATATATATATATATTAGGGCTGTCAATCGATTAAAATTTTTAATCGAATTAATTACACGGTGTCCCGATTAATTAATCACAATTAATCGCATATACAAATATTTGCCGATAAAGCCCCTCATATACCAATAATCCAATATATAATGATGAAATAATTATACATAGTTATCTTTAAATATTTAACAATTATATATATATATATATATATATATATATATATATATATTCAGATCATTTAAATGCATTACATTCTTGTGGCAGAAGAGTTCATCATTGATAAGACAATACAAAAAGCAGCTTTATAATACAATGTATTGTTTACAAAATATTATTGATCATAAGTCAATCATTGACATACAGTTCACAGCAATCCATTACACAAGTGAATTTATCAATCAGTTGGAGATTTATTATGAGGGCTTGTTTAAGGATGAACACCTGCGTCAGACATTTTTTTTTTTTTTTAGAAACAAGTCAAGGTATACATAGTACACAATACTACAAATATATTTTACAATAATGCCAAGACATTATATTGATTACATAGTGCAATGCTTTTCAATGCTTTGGAGTTGTTGGAGGTACAAAGAGTATTTAAATAATATTTCAAGTCTTTACAAAAAAGTGCAAATTGGGGCTTTATAGACATAAATTTACACTTATGTATAAAAATAAACATATTAATCAGAAAATATTCACTTTTAAATGATCAAAAGTGTGAAAACCAAATAAAACGTCTTTATAAAGCAAAGACAAACGAGTTAAAATAGAGGTACGTACAAACAAACAAAATTTTCTCCAAAATACTACAGCGTGGACACATTCCCAAAAAAGGTGCGGGGCAGATTCATCTACAGCATTACAGGAGCAAAGTGGATCAATTTCAGGGAGCAAATGACAACATGGCTTAATATATAATAACATTTTATTGATTTTCCAGACAAATGTCACTATATTGTGATATACACTCACCTAAAGGATTATTAGGAACACCTGTTCAATTTGTCATTAATGCAATTATCTAAACAACCAATCACATGGCAGTTGCTTCAATGCATTTAGGGGTGTGGTCCTGGTCAAGACAATCTCCTGAACTTCAAACTGAATGTCAGAATGGGAAAGAAAGGTGATTTAAGCAATTTTGAGTGTGGCATGGTTGTTGGTGCCAGACGGGCCGGTCTGAGTATTTCACAATCTGCTCAGTTACTGGGATTTTCACGCACAACCATTTCTAGGGTTTACAAAGAATGGTGTGAAAAGGGAAAAACATCCAGTATGTGGCAGTCCTGTGGGCGAAAATGCCTTGTTGATGCTAGAGGTCAGAGGAGAATGGGCCGACTGATTCAAGCTGATAGAAGAGCAACTTTGACTGAAATAACCACTCGTTACAACCGAGGTATGCAGCAAAGCATTTGTGAAGCCACAACACGCACAACCTTGAGGCGGATGGGCTACAACAGCAGAAGACCCCACCGGGTACCACTCATCTCCACTACAAATAGGAAAAAGAGGCTACAATTTGCAAGAGCTCACCAAAATTGGACAGTTGAAGACTGGAAAAATGTTGCCTGGTCTGATGAGTCTCGATTTCTGTTGAGACATTCAGATGGTAGAGTCAGAATTTGGCGTAAACAGAATGAGAACATGGATCCATCATGCCTTGTTACCACTGTGCAGGCTGGTGGTGGTGGTGTAATGGTGTGGGGGATGTTTTCTTGGCACACTTTAGGCCCCTTAGTGCCAATTGGGCATCATTTAAATGCCACGGCCTACCTGAGCATTGTTTCTGACCATGTCCATCCCTTTATGGCCACCATGTACCCATCCTCTGATGGCTACTTCCAGCAGGATAATGCACCATGTCACAAAGCTCGAATCATTTCAAATTGGTTTCTTGAACATGACAATGAGTTCACTGTACTAAAATGGCCCCCACAGTCACCAGATCTCAACCCAATAGAGCATCTTTGGGATGTGGTGGAACGGGAGCTTCGTGCCCTGGATGTGCATCCCACAAATCTCCATCAACTGCAAGATGCTATCCTATCAATATGGGCCAACATTTCTAAAGAATGCTTTCAGCACCTTGTTGAATCAATGCCACGTAGAATTAAGGCAGTTCTGAAGGTGAAAGGGGGTAAAACACAGTATTAGTATGGTGTTCCTAATAATCCTTTAGGTGAGTGTATATCATTATCGTGATACAAGATTTTGGTCATATCGCCCACCCCTAGTTTACAGTACGCATTTATCAGTAAACAGTCCAATGCACAAAGGTAAATAGTGGCTGAAGAATTTAACATTTAAATGCAAGACATTAAAAATGTTTGTGTTTTGTTGTGTTTGTGTCCTGATTAGTATTTATGAAACTGTTCCTCGATGGTTTAAATAATGTAAATTATCTTGATAAATGGGAGACAAATTGGTTGATAACGATGTAATGCCAGTGGTAGCATGTGCTTGGAGACCAGCTGTTTCAGAAGAGTAAACATTGAGCCCAACAGGAGGGAAGAGGTTCCTCATTTCCTGAGCGTTTACCCGCAAACTGCATCACAAGAGCACGCTCAAGACCTGAGGTCGCGAGACTCACACAAAATACGGGCTGACACAAAATACTCTGCACATACACTGGTGGCCAAAAGTTTGGAATAATGTTCAGATTTTGCTGTTTCAGAAGGAAATTGGTGCTTTAATTCACCAAAGTGGCATTCAACTGATCACAATGTATAGTCAGGACATTACTGATGTATAAAACAGCACCATCACTATTTGAAAAAAAGTCATTTTTGATCAAATCTAGACAGCAGCATCACTGCAACACCTTGTTCTTGAGTAATCATACTAAATTGATCATTTGGTACTAGAAAATCACTTATGGGAAGAATTGCAAAGAAAAAGCCACTTTTGAAACAGAAAAACAAAAAGAAAAGGTTCGAGTGGGCAAAGAAACACAGACATTGGACAACAGATAATTGGAAAAGAGTGTTACGGATCTTAACCTCATTGAGCTTTTGTAGGATCAGCTGGACTGTAAGGTGCGTGAGAAGTGCCCGACAAGACAGACACATCTATGGCAAGTGCTACAGGAAGTGTGGGGTGAAAGGTCAAGTGCTACAGGAAGTGTGGGGTGAAAGGTCAAGTGCTACAGGAAGTGTGGGGTGAAAGGTCAAATGCTACAGGAAGTGTGGGGTGAAAGGTCAACTGAGTATCTGGACAAACTGACCGCTAGAATAACAAGGACCTGCAAAGCTGTCATTGCTGCACATGGAGGATTTTTTGATGAGAAATGCTAATAATAGTAATTGTAATAGTCATTTTACACATTATTAATGTCCTGACTATACATTGTGATCAGTTGAATGCCACTTTAGTGAATAAAAGTACCAATTTCCTTTCCATAAGAGCAAAATCTGCACATTATTCCAAACTTTTGGCCGCCAGTATAGCAATAAACACATTATCTAACTGTAACCTGGTATGCTCAAAACCTTTATGCTTTGACTGTCTGTCAGGATTATGACATGTTGTATGAAGGGTGTGTGTCCTGCAACGAGAAGAGGTCGCTTCTGTATCCATGGCATCAAAACATTGCAACTCAATACAAACGAGGGAATCCTCACTTCCTTGTTCTGGTACCTTTTCTTCTCTTTTGCCAAAACACTATAGTACAGCTGCTTTCATTCTCACTGCACAAGGCTACATTATACCAGACTCTCAAGTCCAAATATAAATACAAATTTTACTATTTTTTCATAACATGCAAATAAGAATACATATTTGTTTTGACCCTTAACACAAAAACATGTCCAGGTCATATTTCACCCCAAGGTACGGTTCTCAATTGTGAGTCTATGCCATATATATTATTATTATTATTATTATTATTATTTTACAATATTTTTAAATGACATTTTCTATTTAAATCGGCGTAAAGCCAGAAAAAATGTTTTTGTGTGACATAAAAAAACGTTATAATTTAAATAATATATTGTTTATTTTTTGTTTTTACATAACAGTAATGAGAACTGGGGGTCGGGGTGGGGGGGCTTAATTGTCATAAAAACAATGTTAAAATCCATAAAATCTTAGAAGTCCTGAAATATCTTTAATTTTTAAGTTATAAGTTTAAGAAGTGAAATTTGACCTGTACATGACAAGTTTCATGAGGTTCATGAGAAAACTTTGGTTCTGTTCAAATCTTGATAAAGAGATGCATCCCTTTTGAACATGGGACAGGGTGAACTATTTGAGTGGGTGGGTTTTGGGTTTTGGGTTTTGGATGTCCTCGTTAAAATGGAAATGTTTGGGATTCTACAGAATAATCACTAGTGGAAGCACCATTCTGGCGTGTAACAACATGCCCACTACATTTCCCGTAATACCAAAGAAATGCCACTATATAAATAAAACGTATTTATTTTGAAAAAGAAATCCAACAAGTGCATCAACAAGTTGCTTTTGCCCAATAAAAAAATTATGTGTTTTGGTTATATCGGATTTCTTTAATATAATCTACTAAGCTTTGTTTTGTTAACATGTAAAGTGCTAATTTTGTCACTCTCGCCGCTTTTATCATTTAAAAATCCTAATATTGGAAAAACAATCACAGCACGTCTCTAGTGGGTCCTGTTCTGTAATCAAACTCAATAATTTAGGGGGTTTGGCCAAGCATGCCGAAAGCAATAACTATGAGAAGGACCTTGATTAAAAACAAACACTCATAAATTCTAGGTTGCCGCACCCTCTCCACTGTGGCGAGTACATTAAACCTACAAAAGTGACAAACATCAATTGAACTACAAACATGACACATTTTGAAAAATTGTTAGCAGCAGTTAAACAAATATTGCAACTATTTTTTGTCAAACACGACTGCATTATTTTACATAGTGATACCGTGAAATTAAAATTGGAGGTTGATGGTTAAGTCTATTTCTAACAGCTTTAAGGTCGTCTATATGCTACAGTACTCCTAAAGGCGCAGTCACATTTACCTTTGAAATTACGTAGACGAAAAAGTCGCGGGCGGATATTGAGCACGTGTGAAACCAGCAAAACACTAATTGCCAAACAGACTCTTTTTTTAATGCTACACTTTATTCTGAGAGGTAACATAAAAATAATTTCCTTTTCTATGGTGAATATTCAGAAGAAGCGCCGCGCACACATAGGTCAATGCCAAACCAAGCAACTTCCTATTGGTCAACACAGTGAATTTGCGTGTTAAATTTCACTAAACTTGAAATCCACGAGAGGAAATTCTTTGCCACCAGAAATGTGAGCGCAGCGTAGTTCTAGCGGGAAGACTAGCAGCTGTACATCATCACACCATTAGCGGGGTAACTCCCAGCCAATCACATGTAAGCCATTGCTTTATAAGTCTGCTCACAATCTATCACATTGCTGTTTCAGTGTGCTAACATGGCAACCTCCTCCACCCCACCACCACCAGTTGAGCCCCGTACTGCACGGGGGTAGGCTCCTCGCCCCTGCCTCCCCTATCTCCGGTAGGATACGACGGTTCCAAGTACAACTTCTTCGGACCACCAGACAGGGCTCACGCCAAAGAGAGACATTACCTTTCTGTTTACATTCATCAAATAAATGGCATCTTAAATTTCACTCAAGTCTGCGAGTCTTCCTGATAGAAGTGCATTGTGTGAAATTAACGATGTGTTGGATTACCATTGAGATGACTATATTTCGTCGTGCGAATTCGTGACTTAAAAAGTTACAAAACTGACTTTCAGCAGAAATACATATTTAAAATTTCCAGCCTCTATCTTCTGGAAAACAGACTAAAAATATTAATCACTCATCATGTTTGTAGCCCCATAATACACGTTTTTGTCTAATTAAATGCTCTCTAGATTCTACTAGATATGCTACCGACTAGCCCAAACGAAGATACGTCAACACATGAATAAAACCAGCACTCATCGGGTAATTTCATGGGGTCTTTAAACTTGAAGAGAAAGCACGTTTTAAAAGACACGTTGAATTGAAAGCATAATGTTTTCAATCACAGACTATTTCGTGAAAAACAATAACGATAATAGCGTCATTTATCAAGCACACAAAAACATGGTCACTTAATAAAGGTACTAGTTTGACTGGGAACGCATTTCTATTGGCTAGAATATTTTTAGTACAAATATTTTCTTAAAAATTACTAAAGAAATGAGGCAGATCTGAGACACTTTGCAAACACGTCTCAACATCATAAATTCGGTCCAAAACACTTAATTTGCAACAAAGTGAAAAGCATGACAAAATAAACAAACAACACAAAAAATATCAGATATCAGGATGTATCCGGACTTTCCGAGACTGTTGTTCAAACAGGAAACAGGAAAGACAAGCTTACCTTTCAGGTTTTTGGGGTTGTTCTGCTTTGTACGTGGCATTTTCAGGAGTTATTTGCCTGGCTCAGTGAAACACTATCCAGAAAAGATGCTGGATGGAAGCAGGCGATCACATAGAGGAAAGACGACCTATATTCCACACAGGAAGGACACTTTCAGCATTCCTGTCAGTGAGGAATGATATTTGTTAGATGGATTGACATACTGTACATACAGAGGTGTGGTACCGTATTCACACATCTGAAATGTGATTCTTTGTCTCAGGGGTTGATTTTTTATTAAAACTAACTAATTCGACTCTTTCTGTGTCACATTCAATCAGTCTTGGAATCATTTGCTATGCCTTCATTTATTGTTTTACCCTTTCTCGTGTGATGCATTTTTATCCACTGTTGGAGACCAATTAAATAAACAATTGAGACTGTGAAAGATGTGTCATGGACAAGAGGGCCAAAAGTGTCCACACTTGAAGAAACACTCAATAACTAATATGCTTTAGTTGGATCGACATATAGATAAAGAGGTGTGGTGCCGCTGATCTGATCTAAATGTCCTGTTGTTCTCGTTTCATTGACAGACTGATGTGCACGGCACTGATACACACACACATGCTCCTCTATCTGACGGAAAAACACAAAGAAATGGCAACTGTTTTACACCCTGCAAATCATGTGGGTGAATTTCAAAAGGTGCTACCAGGGACATTTGATATGTTTGCAAAGCACTGGTTCTTGAGAAACAAAACAATACATGCCCTACAATTTTTGCTTGCCATTAGTTTTGAAAATTATTTTGAGGAAATGTAAAATTTCAACTGAATCACTCATAACATTATATGTGTTATATACCCTTTATTTAACGAAACGATGGCATTTCACTCTGAATACCCCTGAAACCACCTGTCCTCGGGTTATACCGCATTATATTTCATATATATGTGACCTGCTCCAAATTTTAGAGTCACTTTGTCACAGTTTTGTTTGTGCACTAAAGTAAAAGGAAAGCATTTAAATGATTATATCAGCCAACATTAAAGTGAATATATCCCAGCAATGGTTTGGAGTAGAAACATGATCATTATATTGTTAGAAAGCTTAGACCTTCTTTATACTATAGTGCATAAATGTGTTTAATGTGACTCAAAGTGGCTGAAAATGTTGGAGCTGTTCAAATATATTTAACAGAAATATAAACATTCATCTTTTAAAGAAACATTACTTAGTTCTGACAGAAAATACACATCTTTTGTAAGGTTTTCAATTAGGGATGCACCGATTTATCGGCCAAACATCGGACGATATTCGCCTTGTTGACTGCCATGTCCGATGTTTATATGCGTTGGTTATTTGCGGTCCCATGATACAACTTAATGTTAAAGTTTGTGCTTAATGGAAACACAGGAACTTTGTATTCTGTTTGAAAAACACAAGAGCTGAAAGATAGCCCAATTTATGTTTGAATTTATTAATTATTTAGCGTCAATATTTTATTTGATATTTTATTGCTTTTATCATCACTTTTACATATAAATTTAATTACATTTATGTTTCACAAAAATGATTTAGTTTTTTGTTTTTGGTTGCAAGATTTAAAAACAGCTCATTTATTTATTTATTTATTTTATAAAGATTTCTTTGTTTCACTGGCACAAAAAGGGGGATTAAATAACAGAAAAACTAAATAAACAATAAAATCGGTATCGGCCAAATTATTATTTTAAACATCGGTATCGATATCGGCCCATAATTTCACAATCGGTGCATCTCTAGTTTCAGTAATATATTTTGTCACTGGCACTGTCAGAAATATACAAATCTTACAGTGAAATTATTTATTTTTCACATATCCCAACTAAGCTGGGGTCAGAGTGCAGGGTCAGCCATGATTCGGCACCCCTGGAGCAGATAGGGTCAAGGGCCTTGCTCAAGGGTCACACAGTGGTGTCTTGGCGGTGTTGGGGCTTGAACCTCCGACCTTCTGGTCAGTAACCCAGAGCCTTAACCGCTGAGCCACCACTTCCCTATTTAAAGGGACAGTTCATCCAAAAATGAAAATTCTGCAATCTACTAAAAGAGATCAATATTTAAGTGATTTGTTACTATACAGGACTTAAATATTTATCTGTTTCTCACCCACACCTATTATATCACTTCTGAACACATGGATTCAAACACTGGAATCTTTTGGATCACTTTTATGCTGCATTTATGTGCTTTTTGGAGCTTCAAAGTTCTGGCCACTATTCACTTGCATTGTACGGACCTACAGAGCTGAAATGTTTTTCTAAAAATCTTAATTTGTGTTCAGCAGCAGAAAGAAAGTCATACACATCTGGGATGGCATGAGGGTGAGTAAACGATATTAGTAAATTTTTTAGTATTTTCATTTTTATCCCTTTAAATTTTGAGTTATAGTCTGAGGACAGGTGGTTTTAGGGTTAGTGAGTGAAAATCTGGAAATCATTTTAGCAAAATAAAAGAGTAAATAAAATGAAATGGTACTTTTGTGTTAAAGGGAGAGTTAAAACAAAAAAAAAAGTGTATAGACAAAAGATGCATTGAAAGTGAATGGTGACCAAGGCTGTCATGCCTTCTAACATTTCGTTTTGTCTATACACTTTCACTGGAAAAAAAGAAAGTCATACGGGTTTGAGAAAACATGAGGGTGAGTACATTTTATTTTTGTGTGAACTTTCCCCTTAATATATGATATGCAAAATATGATGCTTTTGTCAACACCATCAGATTTTCTGTCTGATTTGGTGACAACTGAATAGAAGGAAACCTCAATTAATTAAATAATGGAAGTGAATGCCAGATTTTTCACTCTATATTCACTGTATATTAAACACTATTGTTTTCTAAATGTGGCAGGGGTGCATGATGACCTAAACTCAATGTCAAATGTAATGTAAACAGGGCATATGATGTTGACAGGTTATGAAACACATCACCGGAATTCAACCTTTTAAAACTGCATTTCACAAAAGAGCAAATGTTGCATTTCTTGGCATTGCAGGAATAGACGGTGTAAGCAAATAAACCCCACCTTGCTCCTTGTTTCAATGTTTTGAAGGTTTTAGTTCCTATATACATTTCTCAGCTTTATTATTACACATGCACGCGCATATCTGCCATGCCTAGCCTATGCATCCCTGCATGTATCCACAAACAACATTACATAACACTTACTACCAGTGTGTATGATTTCTCTCCGTCTGCCGCTCTACGGCAATGACATCACCTCCCCGAGGATTCGAGCATAAACACACACACACACACACACACACACACACAAGGCGCATGCACCCGGTCCCAAATTCCCATAGGTGAATTGTGAGTGTGTTTTCAACATTCCCCTGGCAACAATGTTACTTCGAAGCCGTGCAATTTATGCAAAATATGTTACTGTAGCTCAACTGGTAGTGCATGGTAATACTAAACCCAAGGTCATTTTCAGGGAACACAAACATTGATACAATGCATGCTTTGAATGCAGAATATCAAATGCATGCACACACACACACACACACACACACACATACATTGTAAAAATCTGTCAATCAAGCAAGCAATAGGAAACACCCGAAACTAGTCTGGCTGAGCCAACTGAAAATATTGTGCACATACGTAGCCTACTAGGCATGTATTGGCAAAAAAAAAGGTGGCACTAAACAGGGGTTGCTCCTATAAGTAGTGTCTATGCCAATCAGACGGGCACAAAACAACCACATTTGCCCCCGGCTAAAGCCACTGCGCATTTATGGCACATTACAGTAGCAAATCCAGGTGCGCACCGGATGAATGGCGCATTAATGCCCTTAAGAAACACATGAAGAGGGCGGAGCCGGGGAAAACCCCATGTGAGTCCTCTGCAACAGGACACGAAACAACACAACTTCCCTAATACGACACCAAAATGCGCTTTAAACCAGCAGAAGACGCAAATCACATCTAAATTAAAACACGTTCGTTTGCATCCCGTGGGTGTTTTACGCTTACCTGCCGTTGCGATCGAGGCTTCAGCGACTCTCTCCAGCAGTGTTGCGGGCTTGATAAACATTTACTCCCCGCGTATTAGGATTCTGGAAACGTGCGCTCTCGGCGAGATACAAAACACGGGCCGGCTCGGTACAAACCCGACCGACACCCGTAACAATCAGCGTAAAACTCACACAGACGTGCTCGCAAGTTTCAGCAACCCAATAAAATCTCTCTTGCAACATTGTGTTCCAAAACAACAGCGCTTGGAGATGCGTTTACGCATTGCCCCATGCGCCCAAAACAGGTCTTGATGGAGAAACGCGTCTTTTACGCACAACTTTTGGTACTTACAGGTGCAGTGTGAACTGTTGTCAAGGGTTTCAACTTGTAACGGTCAGAGGTCTGTTTTTTCCCTCTCTCTCGCTCTATCTTCTCTCACTTTCTATTGCAGGAAACGGACAGGCCCACTGACGTCAACGGGGGTCCCGTCTCCGCCTCCAAACCGGAGCCAACACTCTTAGGGAGTGTCGCGACGGCCGATGAAACGCTTGAATAAAATGTGATCGGCACAATTTGAGTGACTATTATTTTGCATTTAATGCATTCGGGAATGATATGAACATGCGATTGGTGCGTTGTCCGCGAACGGAATACGGAAAATCGCGCATGTGCGTCATTTCGAAAGAACCGCTGGTCGTTGAACTCCTCACATGGGGCCCCTTGTGCGCATAGTTCAGGACTGACGGTGTTCCCGGAGGTTCCTTGTTTGCTAGGTCACGTTGTGTCCCTCAACTGGGCTTTCCCGTACTGATCCATGCGAACAATGGGAGAAGATGGCTCACGGCGTGTATTTCTAATGTTATGCTGCGCAAACTGATTAAAAATACATGCACGAGACGGAATGTTTTGAAAATCACGCAAGACTGAAAGCATTAAAGTGTGCGCGTTTTACAGCTCACATTTTGACCAAGCAACACGCACACATGTCAGTCAATTAGAGGTTTTGGCAGTATGTTTAAAATGAATAATATTATAAGTGTGCATCCTCGCATTTTCCATTGTTCCTGTTTTCTAACATATCTGTGAGGTCTGTGCGATGATGGAGGAGGTGCTTGAATCCAAGATCATACATGTTTTTAGTGTTTAAAGAGAATAATAAGAGCAAGACTTTTAATAAGTGCCCTGCGACTTTGCTTGTGTGGGATTGGAAAAGGGGTCAATAACTAATAAAATCTTTAATTAAAAAGTATTTTTACCTATTAAAAAATATAATACAAAATATTAGTATTATTATTATTTTACTTAAAATATGTAGAAGACATGACCTGTTTAATTTGAACAAGGAATATGAACACATTGATTAAAATACAAGCATTATTTATTTACACTTACGCATATTCATCTAGTTTCATAACCCTTATAAGAAGTTAACATCATGTAGGTATTTTGTGATCTAAAATGTTGTCATATTTTAATGTGGTATGAATTGTGTCCCTTTACATATTACTGTTTACTGTATCTAAACAATGTGAATTCCTATATATATATATATATATATAGTAGATTGTGTGTGAAAAACCTGTTCTCCAGTTCATGTTTGCACATACTTTATAATATATATACACTATTTATAACAAATATATACATATATGTCCACATATATATAAAGTACAATTTTACATTTCATATACAACCCCAATTCCCAAAAAGTTGGGACAGTATGAAAAATGGTAAAAGAAAAAAAAAAGTGATTTGTACATTATATTCACCCTTTGCTATATTGAAAGCACAAATACACATTATATGATTTTACCTTGTGAATGACATTGTTTGTTTTTAATGTACAGTCATTTCAAATCAGATCAGTGCAACACACTTAAAAATTGAGACAGGGGCAGTTTAAGACTGATAACAATTTGACGTGATGAAATAACATGGCGATGTGAAACAGGAGATGTTAAACAGGTGAGGCAGTCGTGTCATAGTATGTAAGGAGCCTCCAAAAAACAGCCTAGTCCTTTAAGAGCAAGGAACGTTCAAGACTTGTCAATTTGCCAACAAATGCTTTAGCAAATAATCCAGCACTTTGAGAACAATGTTCCCCAAAGACACATTGGAAGGATTTTGGGCATTTCACCCTCTACAGTGCACAATATAGTTTAAAGATTCAAGGAATCTGGTCAAATCTCAGTCCATAAAGGGCAAGACGAAAAACCATTTCTGAATGCACGTGATCTCTGATCCCTCAGACGTCACTGTCTTAAAAAACATCATTCATCTGCAGTGGATATCATGAACATGGGCTTGGGATAACTTTAGTAAACCTTCACAAGTCAACACCACTCGCCGCTGCATCCACAGATGAAGTTAAGACTTTTACACTGTTATCCAGGCTCGATCTCATTTTAGATGGAAAGTAGAACAGTGGAACTGTGTTTTTTACATTTGGCAGATGCTTTTATCCAAAGTGACTTACAGAGCCCTTATTACAGGGACAATCCCCCCGGAGCAACCTGGAGTTAAGTGCCTTACTCAAGGACACAATGGTGGTGGCTGTGGGGATCAAACCAGCAACCGTCTGATTACCAGTTATGTGCTTTAGGCCACTACACCACCACTCACTCTTTGGCCCGATGAGTCCACATTTCAAATAGTTTTTGAAAAACACAGCTGTCGTGTTCTTTGGGACAAAGAGGAAAATGACCCTCAAAGCTGTTATCAGTGTCAGGTCCAAAAGCCAGTGTCTGTATGGGCCAGGGGTGTGTCAGTGCCCATGGTATGAGTAACTCGCACATCTGTGAGAACACCATGAATGCAGACAGATATGTACAAACTTTGGACCAACATATATTGCCATCCAGCACCATTATTTCCAGGGACGTCCCTTCATTTTCCAGCAGGACAACTTCAAACCACATACTGCCAAGATTACAAGTGCATGGCTGTGTTAGCAGAGAGTGCGGGTGCTAGATTGGCCTGCCTGCAGTCTTGAGCATCTCCAATTGAGAATGTGTGGCGCATTATTTAGCACACCATCCAGAAATGAAGGCCCCGTACAATTGTGCAGCTAAAGACCCCATAATGGATGATTGGGGGAAAATTCCACTTTCTAAACTTCACAAACTTGCCCAAATGCTTAATAAGTGTTATTAGAAGAAATGGTGATTTTTCACAGAGGTAAACACTCGACTGTCCCAAACATTTGTGGAGTGTGATGCAGTCACCTGGTTTGAAATTACTGTACATTAAAAAAAACATTAAATTCACAAGGTAAAACATCATATTATGTGTGGTTGTGGTGCTTTCAACATAGCAAAAGGTGAATATAATTTACAAATAAGTCCTTTTTGTTTTTATTAGCAATTTTCATACAGTCCCAACTTTTTTGGAATTGAGTTGTATATTAAATATCTTTAAAAATATATATATCTTAAACGAAAACGCATATGCCAAGTTCTTACAAATGTACTCTTTATTTTTGACCTGTAGTCATGTTGGTTTTTGTACGTTTTCACACGAAACAACTATTTGCAACCAAACAACAAATGATACTTCAAAAGAGCTAAAACCTCTATGAATTTTCAATAACAATTATTGAAATGCCTCCATAAGTTCCCTTTGACCAAGGCAACGTAATTGGATTATAGGCATTCCCCATATAGCCTCAATTTTATCCACAACCATTTGAGTCACTAACACTTAAAATCTTAAAGTCTACGAATTTGTAAGAAAAATAAGTTCAAGGAACATAGATATTTGAGATATTTGAGGCCAAAACTTGACATTTCAAGCCATGTTTAATTAAGACCACTTGAATTTTCCAGTAATGACAAAGTTAGGATTTGCAGCGCACGTCCAGAACGATCAAATTAGTGGATATTTAATAGACTTTTGGGATTTCACACCAAGTCATTAGAGTCCGAGTGAGTCCTCTCTAAAAACCATATATATATATAGATTAATTTCCTGTTTTACGGTTTTCTTGTCACTTGACAACTTCCTGATAAAGCTCTGAGACATGTTTCAGTTTTAAAACAAATGTTTGGAGCATTAGCAATAGCATCAGTGTGCTGACATTTACCATTTTTTAAACACATGAAATAATGCAGAACACAGGTAATATGCTATCAATACACTGTTTAAGCGAAAACTATAACACTTAAATGAATTAACCATCACTTAGACCTTTTATTGCTTAGTCATTTATATTTGCTGTTCATTCGGTCATAACCATCCGTTTGTCGGTCCAAAGGCAATGACCCTTGCTCTGTAAGAGCTTGAATCGTTGCCCATAGCCAAACCACTAATCAATAATATCTTTCTGAAAACAGTTAAAATCAGCCTTTATCAAAGTCAAAGTGATTGATGTTTTGATTTTTCCACCAATAATGAATGTCACTATTTGCTTTGAACATGTAAACGATTGCTTCACGTTGCAGCAAATGATTGGCAATAACTTAGTATCAATGTTCAGCACACAGCGATTCAACAGGACACCAAACATCCGATAAAATGCTTGTAAAGCAACATTAAGACATCGAGCTCAAATAATGCTGCTTGGCTATTTATATCCCACATCCAAAGTGTCTCGCAATATGTCAACGGGTGTTTGTGTTCATAAATAACACATCGCTTAATGAGAAATGTCAGGGTATTTCAGCCATGTGAATATAAATAGCTCTTTAATGAAGGTGGAAGAGGTGAGGTGACTATCTGTTCTGTGCTTTCTCCAGAAACGAGCCCGCAGGGAGAGATGCATACGTGTGCTGCTGACGAAGATTAGGGGGCGAACAGCATCACGTTAGAGATTGTTCTGCTTGGGCTATAAAAATGTGTTCTCCCTGTCTCCCAATCCCGCTCGCTCCCTCTCTCTTTGTAAACACTGCGTTTATATATGTACTGTATATAAGGGTGATTCTTCAACTTCACACACTTTTAGCCCTGTTCAAAAACTAAAAGCACTTCTAGAAAGTAAAGTCTTGTAACAGTTTTACACTCACTAGTTTATTGAATTAGTCTACTAACAATGTCAACAGTGTATGTACATTCGACTCCATCAAAGGAGATTTATATCATCTTCGTCATTTTTTCTGAAAGTCATGATAATTCCCACTACAGTGTAATTTCCAGCACATCTCAAATACTGTTTAGATTCTGTGGTGGAAATGATGCTGATGAAATAAAACTGCTTTGCTTGTTATGTTTGCTAATCACTGAAAAATATATTTGCTCGTGAAGTAAATATTGCAGAAAAGATTAAGCACTTTCTACATTGAATAAGGCGTGAACTTGAAAATATTAAGTACTCAGTCGTGTAAATATTAATGTTCTAGCTTACAAGCAAATATCAATTATGATTGTTTATTATATCTACATTGCATCATCGTGTATCATGCATCAAGTAGATTATTTGCTACTTTGAGGAAACTTCACTGATAAATGAAATAAGTAAAATGTACTTCAATTTTCAAAGCTGGATTCAATAATTGAGCTTGCATGGGTTGATTGTTTGGGTTCATTGGGACGGCTGTGGCTCAGTTGGTAGAGCGGGTCGGCCACTAATTGCAGGGTTTGTGGTTCAAATCCCGGCCCACATGACTCCACATGTGTCCTTGGGCAAGACACTGAACCCCAAGTTGCTGCCTATGGCAGGTTAGCACCTTGCATGGCATCTCTGCCGCCATTAGCATGTGAATGGATGAATGAGACACAGTGTAAAGTGCTTTGAATACTATAAAGGTTAAAAAGGTGCTATATAAGTGCTATTTACCTTTGTTTGTTTTTTACTATTTTATTTTTGATTTTGTTGTTCGGTAACTTTTTGTTTAGTGAAGTTTTAAGTTATTTTCTACTTTAAAATGTCAGTTTCTGATGAAAGAAATTACTTGTTGATTGTTACCGTCACCATGTTTTGTGCACCAAGTGTACAGGTCTGTGTGTGCAGCTCTTGATTTTGTTTCTATTTCTATTTAAGCAAGGTGATGTTTAAGCAATATCACACGAGCAAGAGTGCGATATGGCCCTACATCAGCACTGCTGTGATTCGGCTGTAGGTAATCAGTGCTGATGTAGGGCCATAAAGCACGATTGCGAGGGTGATATTGCTTATTGTATGTAAATAATAATAAAAACACTGCACCTTATTTAATCATGCCATCTTTAAATTTGGATGGGAATGACAAATTTACAAATGACAAATGACAACAGTTCAATGACCAAGTCAATTTAAAAAAATTAGGAAACACCGAGTACAGTCATAAAAACTACTTTCTTTCGCAACCGATCAGAACGTGCCTTTGCTAGTTCGAAACAAATGATGCGTCCAAGCCTCCGTTAGTAATTAAAAAATGTCACTTCAGAAATAGTATCACGGCTTGTGCTGTTCCTAACAAGTAATTGAATAAACAAGGATGGATATGTGTGTCTGTGTGTCTGTGTGTGTGTGTGTGTGTGTGTGTGTGTGTGTGTGTGTGAGAGAGAGAGAGAGAGAGATAGAGAGTGAGATCACCTGTTGCCACACCCAATCAGAGATGCTGTCAGCTTTCTGAAGGTCAGCTTTCTCAGTGGAGAAACAGCGTCCAAGCGGGGGTATTTCTCCCTATTTCTGGGTAGCCGGTGTGCAAGGGTCATTCCCTATAGCAACAGCGATGTCCTCTGCCTCCAGCGATGTCTTCAGTGTGTATCCAATGTGGAAACTCTGATAAAAGGTAAGCATTTGAGTTCTGTAATAAATCAGTCTGTTGCGTCTCTCAGCTGTGATGAGCCTTAATCCTGAAGTTGTCCGTTTAAAGCCGTTTAAAGCTATTTCCTAGCTTTGGTAATGTATTAGTAATACGAGCGATCACTGAGCGCAGTTCTATGTAAACAATGACTAACGGATTCACTTTACGTCACCAACTGGCTCATATTACACACAAAAATGATCTTTTACCACCACCTGCTGGCTAACATATGTAATGTCAAAAATAAAGCCAGTAACTCCTAACAGATACACTTTAGTTAAGAACAGCAGGAACACAAGTGGAGTGATACACACACTGTGAAGCGTCCGAGTGCTGTTGCTGTCACACCGTCAGTGCTCATGGAACGTCTCTCGTCCAATCAGATTCGAGGACCGGAACTAACAGCGGTATATTGTTTAATGGACCACATTACATGCGTAGTGCATTCCTAGGGAAGGCGTCAGTGTGTCATGTGGTACATGTCTATGTTAAAAAATAATTGAAATGGTAGTACATTTTTTGATCTTTGGGATGTATATTATACAGTATATATTAGGACCAAAATTGTTTGGTGTGGTGGACACCACAAGTGTGGGACAGTTTTTGCCCACTTTGGTTATCTTTGTCTGTTATCTCAAATGTAAAAATTGTTTATGTTTGGGGCCTGGGCAGCTTACAAGTGCATGGCCGAGTAAAGACACTGACTACCACCCCTGGAGTCATGAGTTTGAATCCAGGGTATGCTGAGTGTCTCCAGTCAGGCTTCCTAAGCAACCAAATTGGCCCGGTTGCTAGGGAGGTCACATGGGGTAACCTCCTCGTGGTCGCTATAATGTGGTTCTCGCTCTCGGTGGTGTGCGTGGTGAGTTGTGCGTGGATGCAGTGGCGAATACCGTGAAGCCTCCACACACGCTACGTCTCTGCGGTAACGCGCTCAACAGGCCACGTGATAAGTTTAGCGGATTGACGGTTTCAGACGTGGAGGCAGCTGAGATTCGTCCTCCACCAACCGGATTGAGGCGAGTCACTACTCCACCACGAGGACTTAAAGCACATTGGGAATTGGGCATTCCAAATTGGGGAGAAAAAAAATCAAATAAAAATGTGTTTATGTTTATTTCACTCTTTATTTAGATTATCAGTTTTAACTGTGTGATCATTTGTATTTTTTTATAATGGATTTTCATTATAAATATTGAGAATCTGTGTCTGGGACAAGATTAAAACAGTGAAATCTATTTAAATTTAGTGACCCTGACCATATGAACTCTTTTCCACAAAAACTCAGATTTCATTAGTTCCATTGAAGCACACGGCATAATATCATTTGTAATTAAATATATTATATTTCAAAGTAAATTAGCAGCATTTTCAGTGGTCTTTTCACATATAACTCTATATTTCAATGTAAAGTTTATGTTGGGTACTTCTTCTAAAATTCTAAAACTTGTTTCTACAAACTCTTATCGTAAAGGCACGTCATATTGCACGTTGAGGTCCCTGTGCAATAAGCACCCGTCTGTGTTTGAGGGGGTGATGTTCCATTCAAAGATGCATCAGTGACAGCCTGCCGCCCGCACACTCTCCATATTCTGACACGGTGACTCACTCACTTTGAACCGCCACTGATTATAAAATGGCATCCTGCATCTCATGCCTCTGCTCTGCTGCTTCTCTCAAATAAGTTTGCCTGAAAATGCTTGGCACATGTTTACAAACTTTATGTTAACATGTTTGAGAGATTACTAATTAGCCAAATTAGCCAAAGAGGTTAGACTTTTTTTTAGGATATGCTTTAGTTGTTTCCTTGTCTTTAGCACACAAGTCCTATCATGCACAATTCATCAGTGCATTTTATTCTTAAAGGGGTAGATCACCCCAAAATGAAAACCTTGTCATTTGGCACCTTTAAGCCATCCCAGATGTGTATGACTTTCCTTCTTCGGCACAACCGAAGTGGAGTTTTGTATAAGCACATTTAAGCTCTTTTTGTCCATACAATGAAAGTAAACAGGTGCCATTAGACTGCTGACTGTTTGACGGTCCAAAAGTCATATTTAGGCCGCATAAAAGTAATCCAATCGATCAATTAATGTCTTCTGAAGCTAATCGATAGGTTGGTGTTACAACAGGTTATTAATACATTTTTAACTTGAAATCGTTTCTTCAGTTTGCTGTTTGAAATGACCTAACTCTCACGTGACGTTCGTTCCTCTGTTGTAAACAGGTCGCTTCAGAAGACATTAATTGATCGCCTGGAGTCGTGTGGATTACTGTGACTTTTGGACCATCAAATAGCGAGGAGACTGAAGGAACGTGTTCTCATAAAAATCTTCACTTAGTATCTGCCGAAGAAGGAAAGTCGTACACATCTGGGATGCTTATAGGTCAGTAAATCATGAGAGGATTTTCATTTTATAATAAGGGTGTTTGTCTTTGTAATGTTAAAATCGTTCTAACCGCCCCTGAAACGACTTTCCTTAATGGCTGTTGTCACTAAGGTCACGTGGGCTATTGATTAATGTTAACAATCACCATATAGCTATTTCGTCATTGTTTTAAGAAACTTCTGTAGGGAATGCAGCCTTTCTAAAATCTTGCTAATAGTTAAAGAGATGGTTCACCCAAAAATAATTGTTCACTTTCATGCCGTCCCAGATGTTTATGACTTTCTTTATTCTGCTAAACACAAACAAAGATTCTTCTAAAGCGACGCAATCACTTTGGGTGGGAAACAGATCAATGTTTAAGACATTTCTCACTATAAATATCCACTTTCACTTTCAGAATGTGAAAGTGAAAGGGGAGATTTATAGTAAAAAAAGGACTTAAATATTGATCTGTTTCCTATCCAAAGTGATCGCATCACTTTAGAAGACACATATTAAACAACTGAAGTTGTTTGGATTACTTTTATGCTGCATTTATGTGCTTTTTGAAGCTTGAAATGTCCAGTCACCATTCGCTTGCATGGTATGGCCCTACAGAGCTGAGATATTCTTCTAAAAATCTTGCAACAAACTTAAATATATTGTTTTTACAACATAAAAACAAAAGTTTTTTCTGGATTGCTTTTTATTTGATTACATAATTTGCAATAAATTTGCAGTCTGATCCTCTGCACACTCTAGAGTCTATATAGACATCCTTTGGGAGCAATCATGTTTTATCTTCGCCACATCAAAAACAACAATATGTTTGCATAGCCTTGCTAGCACTTAATTCAGACGCAGATAGAAATCCTCATCTTACACTCTGTTAACTCCGTCACTGAACATACTGTAAAACTTCTTTACATTCACTATCCTGTTAGACTGCTTAAAAATTCAAATGAACCGTTAGCTAACCAATGGAAGCTAGCACAGATGCATGTTTTACTAGTGTTTAGCCTGTGTGCAGAAATATTGATCAGATACTACAATGAGCTGATTTTCCAATCCACATATTTTATTTCCAAGTCCCAAATCACCTTTTAAAGTTTTAAAAGCAGGGCTAGGCTCTTGCATGCTAGCTAGACTTCTATTTCCAGTTTCATTTATTAGTACAAACTGAGGGACAGAGTCAAAATTATTGACTGTGGCAATCACGTCGCATGTATACAGTATCTAAAGTCAATGTGAAATGACAATCGCAACACATTTTACTTCCATAATGTCATGTATTTCTGAGTACAACAGGACATTTTGTGAGACAACAAAAAACACTGGGACACCAGGACTTGATTGGATCTTGAAAAATGGGTGTTCAGTACCAATAGGAGTCAGGGGGTTGGTGGGGTGGGATTGAAAATACTATTTTTGGCAATGTTAGCTGAAAAAGAAAGCTGGTTTGGAAGCGACACTTAACTTTCATACAAGTTCATACTGTTGTGAGGGAAAAAGGTGGATATGACCAGGGCTGGACTGGTAATCTGGCATACCGGGCATTTTCCCGGTGGGCCGATGCACTTTTGGGCTGTTCAGGGGTGTAATGGCCATCGGGACAACCGAGCGTGCCGGTGGTTTGGCCACGAAACGTGGCGAATGGGCCGCGCTAAGCAGCAATGAGCCACCACGTTATGCAGAGCGGAGCACAAATGGCACCGCGATATGCAGAAAAGGATAGTGAACACCCCCCCAACAAAATTTGGCCGATTTCTCTTCCCTGTCCAGCCCTGGATATGACATCATTGAGGTATGTGCCCTTGGGCGCAGGGGCATAGGAGTCATTTAAAGGGTGGGGGGGGGGGGGCACAGCTGTCAGTAGGTGGCTCACACAGACCCAACACTTTGAGAATTCTCAACTTTTGAGAACAATTTGGAATGCCCAATTTCCAATGTTCTTTTTATGTCCTCGTGGTGGGATAGTCATTCGCCTCAATCCGGGTGGCGGAGGACGAACCTCAGTTGCCTCCGCGTCTGAGACCGTCAACCCGCGCATCTCATCGCGTGGCTTGTTGAGCACGTTGCCACGGAGACATAGCGTATGTGGAGGCTTCACGCCATCCACCGCGGCATCCACGCTCAACGTGCACATTATAGCGATCACGAGAAGGTTACCCCATGTGACTCTACCCTCCCTAGCAAGTGACTCCTAGACTGGAGTCACACGGCACACCCTGGGTTCCAACTCGTGAACCCCAGGGGTGATAGCCAGTAT
>JAVLUX010000026.1:36925000-37022500 GCA_032164185.1 Moxostoma hubbsi | reverse complement strand
CTTTCCTGTCCTCTTTTCTCCTCTTCAGTTCCTCTGTCCCCTCCTGGATCCCCAGGGTCCTTTCATGTCTGTCTTCAGAATGTGACTTAAAGCAACAGTGCTAAGTGCTTTTTCAGACAGCAGTATTTCCTCCCTACTTCATTCATCTGGCATTTGACCTCTGTTTCCCAGCCATCTGCTGGACTGTTACATTAATGAGATTGTGAGAGTGCAGGTCTTCCGAATGCATGGAGCTTTTCATATGGACTCAATCAATTAAGTTCCATTTTATAAGCCTTTTTTATTGAGATTTTTACCTTTTTTTTTAGATCAGTCATCTTGATTGCCACTTCTTCACCTTTACAGAAATAATTCTGACTTGTTTTATAGTGTTTGCAGAGGTAAGTTTGCACCAGCAGTGTGTCTTCATGTTGACTGATCTTAACTGACTAAATGGGAATTAGTCGTCAGTCTCAAAGTAGGTGGAGCTCCAGGTCACACCTACTGATGTCATGGACCAATGGCCGTAAGAAGGTGTTTAGCAGCCTGTACAAAGTTTTCCTGAAAGTTCGCATAGGTAAGCTTTTCAAACCACTGAAACTAATTCAAAAACACAGTTTTGCCAGGTTTAGTTAGAAATGATGACACACCTTTAGTTTTTCTATATCGAATGAAGTATACCGGGACCATTCACAACGTGTCCTTGCTCTAAAAAAATATCTAAGCAGGGCCACAAATAAAGCAGAACGTGATGTTTTTAACAGATGATGATCTTTTAAACTCGATACGGCTTGTAAAAATGTGGCACTCCTGCATGAGGCGCTGAAAAACACAACAAGACTGTGGTCAGAGATGCTGGTTTAGCACACGTTTACATAAAAACTATTGAAAACATTGCAGACAAAAACGTATATGGTGTGAACGTCCCCCTAGTTTTGTCGGAATGAACTGATGCCAACTCCAACCATAAGACATGGAATAATTTGTATGTCACCGCCTGAACCTTGGACTTAGAATAGACCTCACCGGAATGACCTGCCGGTTGAACTGCGATGAACGTCGCTGATCTCTGCCGGCATCACCTCGGTCCAACGATGGACCACACTCTTATAATGGAAGTCATACATGTTGAGGCCGCTGCCATATTGGTTCTTTTTATATGACGTCATGACTGTCAAGTCTGCGCTTTCATGAAACTACAAGCTTACAATTCTCGAAATAACGAGTTCTAGGAAGACATTCTGACATGACGTAATCACACCATTAGACCACATCCACACTAATCCATTAAAGCTGGAAACATATGTTTTCAGTTTCCTAACAGCATCATTTTCCAAAATATGCGGTAATGGAGAGCGTTTTCGGAAAACTATTGACGGCAGAGCTGCCATGCAAGGTGATAGCCTACCATTGGCCCAAGGACACTTCGGCATGTGGAGTCATGTGGGCCGGGAATCGAACCACCAACCCTGTGACTAGTGGACAACCCGCTCTACCACCTGAGTCACAGCCACCACAAGCCTGAAAAAAACGTCCTCAGTGTTGGTTCAATCCAAAGGAAGCCATTAAGCATTCCGTCTAGGTACTTCTAATTTTATTCTTTTAAAGCACACAAATTCAATTGAAATCGTGCTGAAACCCTGAATAGAACATTATTAGCCTACCTATATACACTTAAGTGGTCCTGTGTCTCAGGTCGGCCTTTGAGATTGAGAATCCAGGTGCTCCAGGAAGACAGTGGATCATAGATCAGATGAAATATGTTCCACACACCATCTCTAATAATCCTCCTCTAGCTCCACAGCTCAAGGGACCAGAGCGCTGCCACACCTGCAGAAAGGGCATCATCTCTGGGTAACTGTCTGTGAAACACCCCCACTGGAAGCACCAAAATAATTGATGGAGGTGCTTTTACGCTGAGGAAGTGCTTTACCTGAGCCTTGAAGGGCAGAAACTGGGTTGAAAATGACAGTGAATAACAGCAAAAATAGAGAACATATTGAAGTTGATGAGAATTTACCCTCATCTAATCAGAAATCGACATATATTTTCAATCAAACAGTCCCAAAGAACAAACTTAAGAAGTTAGAAGTCTAAATGTATAAACTTTGATTACTTCGTTTCTCCTGACATGAAAGGAAAGAGAAACCAAAGTCATCTGCTGTAGAATATTAGACAGTCTTTATATCGATGTTTTAATGCTGAAATGTAATCTCAGTTTCAAAATTGAAACTTCATGTTCATGTAGTTGGTTTACGCATAAATCAGTGATCATGCTCTAAAAAAAAAAGTGTTTAATATGCTAAATCAACTGGTTTAATTCAAGTGAAAAAATTATATTTAATATCACAGCCTAAACTGTACATTAGGTTAGACCAACTAAACTAATTTGAAGGGTTAGATCAGGTAGAAGCTACTTCAGCGTGTTCCAGACAAACAAAACATGTTGTGTGTAGCAAAGCCCGTCTGTACATAAAGTGCACTGTCCTAGTTGACTCGTCACCAGCTTTCAAAAGAAAGCAGCAACTGTTGAAATATTTATATGTTTTCATATAGTATCTCATGTGGTGATGATAAACTCCTAGCTAGCGCAATCCGCAATTAGCATCATGAACTTCTTGCCCAAACGCTCGTTCACTTCTCTCCAGTTTGTGCTCTGGTGCCCCTGTGAGCTCGTGTTCATTCGATGGAACTGCAGGAGCACGAGTTGAGTCCATATGCATGTTTCAGGTATATTTCAGATATCTATGGTCTATATTTAAAGAAAATCAGATCAATATTTGGTGAATAAGATATTCTTTCTCTCTTCATTTTTGTACAAACTAATTAAACATTATGCATAATTCATACTTTTCTTAATATTTGATCTAATATTGTATATATCTTGTCTATCATATCAATATATTTTTTTATTATTATATAGAGCTTTTCGAAACATGCAACCCTGCAAAGGGCTGCCTCTATGAGGCGCCTGTATGCCTTGAAGTGGCGTTTGTTTGCTAAGTGGTGTTCTTTGCGACGTGAAGACTCCCAGAGATGTGCAGTCTGGTCGGTGCTTTCTTTCCTGCAGGAGAGGCTGGAGGGGCGGCTGTCCATAGTTAAAGGCACTATAGCAACATTTGCATTTTCTTTGATGGTCTTTTTTGTTTTGTTTACTACTGTTATGGTGGAGCAAAAGTTTGCAGAGATTTCTTTAGTTAAAACAATGCATTGTTGAGGCACACATTTTTAATCAGAAACCCTAAAAATATCATAAACAATCCAATAAAATCTGATCACAGAAGCATCTTTGTGAGATTTCCTGTTTTTTAGTAAGTAATAGAGGTCTTTTGGCTGGCACACATCTTATGTAATCTCAGTTATTCCGATACATTCTTCCACAAGAAAAAAAAACAAAACACACGGCTAATCAGGGATTTCCAAAGGCTCAGCCATGGAAAGGTCAGTGGAACTGCTCAGAATGTCTTGGATAAAAATGGCAACTCTGTGACATGGAGTGAAGGGGTGGCAGAGATGGCAAACCTGAGGAGAAATGTTGCTGACAGCTCATTACCACATCCTGAATGCTCAATCAAAATGTCAGGGCCTGGTCAAACAGGAAGGTGAGATCCACGAACTGACGTCTGTGAAGGCCTGATAAAGCTGGGCCCATTCTGAGTTTGGGGACCTGCACCTTGCACAATGTTGCTGCATCCCAACATACATCTGGCATTTCACACGCTCAGTGAGATTTGAAAAGGTTGCATAACTGTTGGACAGAATAATTGGGAAAAGTCAAGTCTGATTGGTGTTTTAAGAATTGATGAGGACATGGAGTTCAGGCCCTGATAATGTGGTCACAAACAGAGTCCTTTGAGTCAGAAATTCTAGAAGAACAGAATAATATTATTTCTCAGAAATGTCACTTTCTTGTAAGTCATTTTGGAAAGAAAGCACATGCCAAAACCCCAAAAAATATTTTGGCATGTAGGCACTATTATATATTACTAAATGGATGGTTCACCCCAAAATGAAACTTCTCTCATCATTTACTCACCCTCATGCCATCCCAGATGTGCATAACTTTCTTTCTTCTTCTGAACACAAACAATTTTTAGAAGAATATTTCAGCTCTGTAGGTCCTAAAAATGCATTTTATGGACCTACAGAGCTTAAATATACTTCTAAAAATCTTCATTTGTGTTAGAAGAAAGAAAGTTATGCACATCTGGGATGGCATGAGGGTGAGCAAATGATGAGATAATTTTCATTTTTGGGTAAACAATTTTTTTATCTTTTCTTCATCATCTTCATGGGGATGCCTTTTGGCCTGTCTTTAGCCCTGTGTTTCCAAATTATCATTGCACACACACACACACACACACACACACACACACACACACACACACACACACACACGATATATACACTACCGTTCAAAAGTTTGGGGTCACTTACTCATTCTTTATTTATTTATTTATTTCACATTTTAGAATAATAGTAGTCAGCAAAACTATGGAATAATAGAAATGGAAATATGGGAATTATTTTGTGACCAAAAAAATCCAAAATATATCCAAAACTATGTAATATTTTAGCATCTTCAAAGTAGTCACCCTTTGCCTAGATTTTGCAGACATGTACTCGTGACATTTTCTCAACCAACTTCTTGAGGAATCACCCCGGGATGCTTTTTAAACAGTATTGAAGGAGTTCCCATCTATGTTGGGCACTTATTGGCTTCTTTTCTTCATATTTTGATCCAAGTCATCCATTTCAAAAACTTTTTTTTTTTTTAGGAAATTTTAGATTTGTAATTAAATAAATGTATATGTTTTGGCAGAATAATATTTTGTCTACAAAGTTAATTTCAAACTTTTAAGCATACACCTTCAGATCAAAAGATTTTTAAGATCATGAGAAACATTTCAGACAAGTGACCCCAAACTTTTGAACGGTAGTGTATATATATTCAAAGACGTAAAGTTGTGTCCCGAAATTGCGTCAACACTGTTAACCTCATAAATGCCCATTTCAATAATGTACAATTCCATATATCCATCATCATCATCTGTGCACAAGTATGTGTGTCACTTTATCTAACAGTATATTTGGTTTGGTTTGTCAGTAAGGGACAATCTTAAATTGTCATCCGTGTTACAATGATTTTATGTTAAAAAATAAAAAAAACAAAACAAAACAACAACAACAACAACAACAACTGCAAATTAAAAAGTGGATACTTTCTAATACACACTGTGTCGTGATCTTGAGCATATATCTAGTAATGCCCAAATAAACTATAAAACTGTGAACCATGTTACCATCAACTCTACTACTTTTTTAAAGACATAGCTATATTTTAATGTACATTAAAAGTTTTACATTTATCTTGAGATGGCACAATGCAATATATTAACATGTAAATACTTTCTTTGCTTGATAGAATGTATAATGGAAAAGGCGATGATTTCACAGAATGATCCTAAAACACAGAATTTCTCACTAAATTGTCTCTATGATCATACAGTATTTACTGTGTTAAATAGATTTTATTTCTAGCAATAAGCATCCAAAGAAAGAGAGAGGCTCAGATGCCCCCTTGTGGATATTTGTGGAACATAAAGTGTTCAGAAACATACATGCATGTTTACAAAGATAAAACTAGATTTACTGTTCAAATTGAAGACAAAATGTATTTGGGCACATTGTGGTTTTCAAACATTAGTGGAGCACGTTCATAGTTCATATGCTAAAATCCACCTGAAGTTACTCTGCTAGGACATCTGTGTGAATATGAGGAAAACTGACTTCATACATCCACTAAAAATCACAGCAACACCAGTTGATTAAAAGTTCTAGCAAAGTAACATTTTCATATCAGTATCATCATATTCTTACCCTGAAGCACAATAGTCTCACAGATAAACAGGTCAAGCATGTGCTCTTACAACAGTAAGATATGCGCCACAGCTGAGGAACAGGAAGTAAGTTTTGAGCAGTTAGCTTTGAGCAATGCCATTGCTGTTGATTCCAGGTTCATTCCTGTTTGTTCATGTAATGTTTCTATTGTTTTATGCACTTAAAATGAAATATGTTTAAAGTATATACAAGTATATATATACAGGTTTGGGGAGTAACAGAATACATGTAACGGGATTACATATTTAAAATATAAGTAACTGTATTCCACAACAGTTACATTTGAATTAATTGGTAATTCGAATACAGTTACATTCAAAAAGTATTTTGATTACCGAAGAGATTACTTTGCATTTTATTGTCATTTGTTTCATTTCATATTTAGTCCTTTCAGATGAAAACATTTATCCATATAAATGATCCAAAGTGCATTTGAACAGCGGTGAAACACTTTCTTATGATGTGTCACATTCATACGAGCAGACAGAGAAGTACGTTTGAAGTAAGTTTGGAGCAGAAGAAATAGAAATAAACCTTGTGTAAATTGTTAGCTTTATGCTAAGCTAAAATACTATTTCTAGCCATTTTACATGCACATGTTACCAGACACGATCATATTTATTCATCAAGAAAATTCACATTGGATCATAGTTTCTTTTTTCTAGTAAGATCTTTAACATTAGGGCAAAAATTGTATTCTTGATAATAATATTTTTATTGTTTTCCTGTAAAAATATCTAAAAATCCTTAAAGCAAGATGAGTTTGATTGATCTTGTTTTATAAACAACACTGCATCAGATATTTTTCAGAGAATGTATTTTTAACGTGTATTTTGAAAGTTGACATAAAACTTGACACACTTGTTCCTTGTGTTGCTCGGTGGAGCTCTGCTGTTTTAAAATATTCTAGCTGTGCAAAATATATTTCAAGATGTTTTATATTGATTTAGTGGTCATTAATGTTCATAATTCTGCTATTGTTTTATGCGCTTAAATTGAGCTTGTTATGAATTATAAACTTTGGCCATGCACTGTCATCACTGTTAGAATTAATGTATATTTCATTCATGTAATATTTAAAACACTTATTAAAAATGTCATAAGGAGCTCTTTTTTGAGGCTCTTTTTATTACATACATTATTAATAAATTTTCTTCTTCTATGTACTTTTATTTTAAAATGGTTATCCTACTCAAATGCATGTGACATAAAATAAAATATAATTAGGTTGAAAGTAATCCAAAAGTAATAAAATTAGATTACCCTAAAATTGCATTTTTGTCATGTCATTTGTAATCCATACCTGATAAGTAATCTGCCCAGCACTGTAAATGTACTGGATTAAGTTCCCAAATACTTTTTGTAGCCAGTGTATATCCATTAATTCACATGAAACAATGCAAGTCTAAACATAAAGACCAGCAATTACATGTGTTTAGCTATCTAAAAGAGTGGTGTGGTGGTGGCGTAGTGGGCTAAAGCACATAACTGGTAATCAGAAGGTTGCTGGTTTGATCCCCACAGCCACCACCATTGTGTCCTTGAGCAAGGCACTTAACTCCAGGTTGCTCCGGGGGGATTGTCCCTGTAATAAGTGCACTGTAAGTCGCTTTGGATAAAAGCGTCTGCCAAATGCATAAAATGTAAATGTAATAGAGACAGATTAAACAACTGACATATTTTAGATGGGGCTAGGAAATGTCATCAAGCTTAAAATTATAATCACCAAGGAGACTGCTACTGATTTATAGTGAAAAAGGAGTGACATTGTGGTCTGTTTTCATCCAAAAATGATTGGATCACCTCAGAAGACATGGATTAAACCACTGGAGTCGTATGGATACTTTATGTGCTTTTTGGAGCTTCTAAATTTTGGTCACCATTCACTTGCAATTACATTATCTGCAACCTTCAATCTTGTAATTAGTGTTATACTTTCAGACAGAGCTGGACGGTAATCTGGCATACCGGGCATCTTCCTGGTGGGCCGACACACTTTGGGGCCCAATCAGGGGCGGACTGGCCAGCGGGAGAACCGAGAGGGCCGGTGGGTCGGCCACGAAATGTGCCAAATGGGCCGCGATAAGCAAAAATGAGCCGACGCATTATGCAGAACTAACCACAAAATGGTGCCGCGATATGCAGAAAAGGGTCAGTAAACCAAACCCCCCCCAACCCCACTCAACAACTTTTGGGCCAGTTGCCATGTAAAATCCAGGGCCGATTTCACTTCTCAGTCCAGCCCTGCTTTCAGATAAGCTAACATCAAAGTTTGTACAGATAAACTTTACCTATGTAGTTGTAATTGTCTCACAAACATCATTCGCCCCAATGCTCCTTCCTTAGCTACACGTGTCCGTGGCACTCCTGTCAGGGGTTAGTGGCTGGCGCCAGGGCAGCAGGTGACAGCTCCCCTGTCATTGCACGCGACTGCCCACTTTTGTGCCGACAGATTTCTCCTCTTCTTAGTCCCCTGGAGAGTTGAACAAAGGAGAGGCACATTGTCCGGCGCCTGCCGAGGAGGCGAGTATACTCTATTGTCTGCGTTTGGCCAGCGACAGCACATCATGAAACAATGGAGCGAGTCCATTTTCGAAGGCCTGCTAAAAATAGTTTAATATACTGACCATCATAAATTCCCAGTGTGCTGTAGAAGTTAGACAGATCAATGTCTAGAGTCGTGGAATTCAAAGCTTCAGGGGTGGGATTCATCAATAAAGATCATCATCGGGGCTGATGGGGTCAGGTCTGGTCAGAGACATTGTTTCCTCAACATTTTTTACAAGTTCAAGTATGCAGGAAGCTAATTGACAAGCCCAAATTTAATGCTCAGTTTTTTTTTTACATCAGCGTCTGTCTTTGAAATTATAATCGCATAGGCTACATTATTTGATTACATTATAGGTTACATAGGCTACACACCTACGGCGTGTCCCCTCCTTCATCCAGGTAGATTGGGATGACCTGCCAGCAGACAGGCAGAAGGCCCGCTCCTCCCCAGGGAAATAGGAAGGAATGTGGCAGGGTGGAGGGCGGGGCCAGGTTGTGATGCTACACATCCAGCCCCTAATCCGGCTAATTAGCCCTTGAGAGGGATAAAGGCCAACTGGAGATCGCAGTGGAACAGAGAGAGAGAGAGAGAGAGAGAGAGAGATATTTACGGAGAGCTGTCCGACACATTTGTGTGTTTGTTCTTCATTAAACTATTATTTATATCATCTTGCCTCCTCCTTTCCATTAACCCCTTTACAGGAGCATAAAATTATTCCTTGAGACTTCTGTGGTTTAATCCATGTGTTCTGAATTGATATGATGATACGCGTGGGTGAGAAACAGATCAATATTTAAGTCCTTTTTTTTACTATAAATCTCTACTTTCACTTTCACATCCTTCTACTTTTGTTTTTAGTGATTTGCATTCTTCGTGCATATCGCCACCTACTGGGCAGAGAGGAGAATTTATAGTAAAAGATTTCTTAAATATTTATTAGTTTGTGACCCACTTTTATCAAATCACTTTTGAAGATATATGTTTAACTACTGGAGTCTTATGGATTACTTTTATGCTGCCTTTATGTGCTTTTTTGGAGCTTCAAACTGTTGGTACCCATTCAATTGCATTGTATGGACCTACAGAGCTAAAATATTCTACTAAAAATCTTTGGATTCAGCACAAGAAAGAAAGTCAAACACATCTGTGATGGCATGAGGGTGAGTAAATGATGAGAGAACTATCCCTTTAAGATCAGCGTGCACAGCTCTACATCTTGTTTCTAAAGCCAGTAATGCAAAGTAATGTTGTCTATGAGACTTCATAGCATGCATTATGCATCCCTTTGGAAGGATTCTGTATGTCGTGTGGTACATAATTAAAAGTTCAAAATGTAATATGTTCCAAGTTGAACTAAAGGTGCTGCAAAAATCCTATTTTTAAAGCTGAAATGGGTTTCCTTGTAATTAAATTAAATTGAATAACTCACAAACGAAGGAAGTGAACTGATTTAAACTGGTCAAACATGTCCCTTGTGCGCTTTCAGCACATTGTGAATGTTATAAACCAGAAAACACTGGTTCAGCACTCAGAGGCTGTTCAGAGAGGGAGCGTCATGGCTTTGTTTTGATATCTGAATATCTGATATCTTTGTTTTGTATTTGATATTTGTTTTGAATACTTTTCTGTTGCTCGTTGATAATAAATCTGTTTTTCTGACCCAGTGTTCAATTCGTGAAATTCCAGAGAGGTTGAAGGAAACTGTCTTTTCTTAAGTGGATCACGCTACAGATATTTCCGGCTGTTCCCAACATTTCCAGGTCAAACATATTCACAACTGACAGACTGGCATTTCTACCAAGAAAGAACCCAACAAACTACAGGGACAAAACAGGAAATAGATGCCAAACTGGTTTCCTATGAACAACAACAAAACACACACAGAAGCAAATAAATACAACAGAGGTCACGACCTCCGAGCAATAAAAATATAACTTTAGATTACATCCGCAGCTCTTATGAAACACTTCCTGTATCAGTTTTTATGCATGTTGCTTAGAAGTGCTTATCTGACTCCATCCAACCAATCCTGAATGTGTTAAAAAACATACTTTAAATAAAAGCCAATTGGAATGCAGCGGAGCTGGACAGCACAATGTACAATGATATCCTGGAATAAAATAACAACATAACACAATAACAAAACAGGGCGATAACCAGCAGGGAACTTTGACTCCCAGACTAGCTGATTAAATTCCTCTGGTGTGACTCTATTGTACCATCTTGTTATACTTCCGCAAATCTGCTGTTAAAGTAATGAGCATTGTGCTCACTTAAAAGGTCTTTTGAGGTCTGAGCATACAAACGGGGTCGAGGCTTCAACACAGGATACTTTGCTCTGGGCCGTTTTTAGTAGACATTCCTTTTTGGGTGCTTTGATGTGCATGCACAGTCAAAATAGTCCCTATGAGTGTCTAGGCTGGTACAGAAAAAATTACCCAATTGTTGGGCATGTACTGGAGCTGACGTTTTGATCTATGTTTGACTTGTGGAATCTGTCTGGAGATTGTTGAATTGTTCATCTCTATCAGTTAGCCTTTATAAAAGACTCCTTGTTGGTCAGAGGCTCTGTTCAAAAACCTAGTGAGCTGCCAACCTAGACAGCATTTAAGGCATCATTCTGTAGGTGTGCTCCCAATGAAGACTTTTCCAAAACATAAGTTAGCCTACTTCGTTTTGGCTAAATTCCAATAGATGCATTGCTTGTATTCTTCGTAGAGAAGGTAATCTTAATGCGTTCACCTCGTGTCAGAATTACTGTAATTACGAGATGACAACTTGGAGACTATTCATTTCTGTTGCAGCTCTTATAAAGCCAAAACGGATCCATGAGTGGCTTTGTTGTTAATTACAGCAAAGTATTGAATCAATCTATTGCATTCATTACCTTAAGTACAAAGAAAGCACTCCAGGTAACAGGGGACATAATAAAATCTGGTTCATATTAAACTAGCTTTAACTGTTGAGGCCGCTGCCATTTTGGTTCTTTATATGATGTCACAATGGTCATGTTGGAGCTTACCACTTGATTCCAACTTGAAATAACAAATTCATAATTATTGTAATTCCACCATGACGTAGATGCACCATTAGTCCACGTATCCATTATTGTTTGAAAACAATTGATCTTGCTATGTTTATGCCTCTCATCTACACAGGAATGGCGTTTTCCAACACCAAAAATGAAGACTTTCGAAGACGCTTTCCATCACCTCATACTTTGGAAAGCAATGACCTTAGGAAACTGAAATAACTGAGAGTTTTTAAATGAAAAGTGTGGATTTCGCCAAAGACATCCTTAGAAATGTTCTGTTTCCTAACATCATCGTTTTGGGAAATATGCAGTTATGGATAGTGTTTTCAGAAGTCTCCGTGGTGGAGGAAAACACTGTGTATGAGCAATATCAATGCGTTTTCAATCGAAGATTTCTTTAATGTTAACGTTGCCTTAGAACGCAATGCGCCAAGCTCAGAGAAAAAAAATCAAAGATGATGGACGAAATGCGAGAAATTTGATTATTAATATTACTGCAAGCAGAAAAGATCAGGGTCAAGAAACTTTACATGTACCCTCAGATCATGGTTGCAATTATGCATACCAAGTTTCGTTTTGACAGGACAAAGCATTGCTGAGATAGGGCCTAACTTTCTGTTTTTTGTCAACTTCGACAACTTTGTTATGACGTTATTCAGTAACAGTTGCGAAAATTATTGTGCAACTTTGATGATCGTCTGAGATTTTATTAAAGACATTTGGATTAGAATTTGTAGGAGTAGAAGTTTAAGAAACGATATGACGTAAATTGAAAACCAACTCTGCACAAGATCTGAAACCAGAAGAAAAAAGATAATAATAATTTTAGTCAATAAAATGGTTTTATCTAATTAAACTGAACTATTTCACCCAATGCTGGAGTGTAATAAGTATGTTTAAGCTAATTCAGGTGTCGCATCGTTAGCTTATCAGCATGCTAACATCAAACTGCACTGAAATCATTTGTGTCTCGAATCCATACGGTTAGCATGCTAAGTGTTATTTTTGTGACTCTGCTTAAGTAGAACATCCCAAATCAGTCACAAATTAGGTTGCATTTTATTTAGGATGCTATTCCAGCTGACAAAAGACAGCTAAAACCAATGTAACCTTTACTGGTGTTAGCTGGTTTAAGTTGGTTTAGCTGGTCTTCCAGCCTGGCCGAGCTTGTCTTAATTGATCTCCCAGTCTGATCAACTAACAAGTGCCCCAAATCCCTCTAAAACCAGCAAACCAGCCTGAGTGACCAAACTATGACCAGAATTTTTCTCCAGCATGAGCTTTAGACAGAATAATCTGCCTATGTAGACAGTAGACAACAAGGCAGATCACTAACCTTTGGATCAGAGCCAGAATCAGTCTGTGTGGCACAGCCTCACTTCCTGTTAGCCTGGGCAGGCATCACACATTTTAAATGATTTCTATTAAACTGTATTTAGACAGTTACAATAGTGGCTCCAAAAATAGCCAGCTTACCCTTTCTAAATGGCTCCAGGAGGGTGACTCCCTCAGGGGCAGGTGGTAAGGGTGCACTGGTTCTGCACGTCCACTTCAGTGTGCCCGAGGGAGGGAATGCTGTGGAAAGACGGCAATGGAAAGAGTCTTTGTGGAGACCAAATGACCCAAGAAATTCATCTTGAAGCATTATATTTCTGTAACTAATGAAAGAGTCAGTCTGACCTCAACCCCCAATTTAACCTTGTACTCAGGCAAAAGTCTAGACCATACAGAAGTGTCCAGACATTGAACTGTATGAAAGAGTAGATGTGAAAAAATTATTCTTTACATACTGTATGTATGAAAGACTGATGACAGGATATTCCTTTCCAATTGAAAATAATTTCATTAATAATTAAGCATTATGAAAAAGACAGTCTGATTGGATGAGCCATGTTTTAAGCAGTTAAAATGTTTAATATGCACACACTTGTGACCACATATCAGTACCTCATAATGCAGCAAGTCAGACTGCTTATAGAAAGGTTGGATTAAATTAGTTGCAACCTCTAGTGTGCTGTCTTTCAGCGCTGGTCTCAGAACAGTTTGAAATATACCTTATTTTCATCCTAACTCCATGTAAAGACTAATTTCCCAGTTTTTGGATGCATCCCATTGATTCCCAATGTGATAATGCACAGTGAAAACAGGATATTTGATCTGAAACTGAGCATACAGTCCACTAAAGGGGTCATTGTGTTTAACGGTGTGCCGTTTCGCGATAAAACGCTCAAATTTAAAAAAATGAAATTTCGGAGGAAACTAGAGACTCTAATCTTCTCAAACAGTTCTCAATGTAAAAACATAATTAGGTTTCTTACCAGATGTTTTGTTGGTGTTTCAATCAAACACACACTCCTCTGCGATCGCCACCATGTTGTTTTGTCACAAACCAACAGCAAGTGTGGCATAATGTTGATAACCACAAAAAAAATTATGACTGGCCTTGTCAATTGCAAAAAAAACTAACAAAAAAATAAATAAATACAATTGCAGTTACATTATGGCAGTTACTGTACAATTTAAGTGAATGGGGGCCAATTCATAAGTGTTAAAATAAACACGGTTCAACCAGAAAATGATAACATTACATACGTTAACATGATTTCAGTGTGACAAAATTGCTTCTTAACCTTACCTGTGAAAAGTTAAAAAAGTTATCACATATCGGGATTAAAGGGTTTGGTTGTCATGACAACAATGTTATAGTCTTGGACATACTGTAACTTTTCACAGAGAAGGTTGGTGAGTGATTTTATCACACTAAATTAATGTTAACATGTATATGTTTAGATTTTGAGGCTTTCCTTTTGAAACGGTGTGCATTTGAGTTTGTTTTTAAATGAGCGTTATTCCACAAATTAGGTTAATTGAGTGTAACTTGTATTGAACCCAGACATTCCTTTAAGATCTTTACAAAAATCTATTATAACAGTACCATGGTACAGTGTAGGGATGTGTCCGATGGAAAGGAACAGATAATTACTTCAAAACAAATAACAAATTAATCAGAATAATACAAAACATATTCGGATGACTGATCATCCAACGAGCACAGGCATTAAGTGATATTTTGGTCTCGACTCCGTTTCAGTCTCTGTTAATTGTGCATGTCTCAGAAATCTAATCTTGTCAACAGTAACATTAACTAAGATACAATATCATCAATGTCACAAATGTCTGTTAACACATACTGCTGCACACAATTCGCACCTAGGGATCCATTATCCAAACTAAGGGCAATGATTTATTCCTGACATGATGATTTTATAGCAGAGCTCGTCTGTCCTTCTCTTAAAGCTGTTAGGTAATTATGCACAGAGGATTGTGCACACAAAATAACCCTCATGTGCAGCCGATCATAAAACTTTCTGATATAAATTGATGATGCTTTCTCCTCTTTGTATAGGCTTAATGCTTGTATTTGCTGCTAAATGTGTACTTCACATTTTACCATTGCTTGACACCTCGTGCCTTCAGAATAACATTGTTATACTTGCACACTGCACATAAACTTCAACATATGTTTACACATTGCTGACATAAACCAAAATTCTGTTTCAGAAGATACTGATATACAAATACCAGGAGAAACTAAAGCTAAAAACACATTCCACAGTTAATGTAGCCTACATATCTAGCTTATATAAAGAATATACCAATAATATAATTAATTAATAATAAGTAATATCATAAGTAATATTATTAATAATAATAATGATTAAATAGGCTTATCCAATGCATATTTTATATGCAGAAATGTAAGAGAGTTACATTAAAAAGATTTGTGACACTTCCTGTTTCAGCCATGACCACATCCGGATCTATCCAAATACAGAGACAGATACTAATATATTTGTCATAGTAACAGATGCAAATTGTCACAGTTGGTCTCCCTCATGTTTTCCCTGGGACTCTTATTTTGAAGTTTTCTTTCGGACTCCATCTCCCATAGTACACTGCCCACTTCCACTTCCAGCTGTTCTTCATCTTCCTCATCTGTTTTCCATTCCCTCATTATTTCCTTGTGTATAAATACCCTCCCGTTTTGTTCATTGATTGTCAGTCCTTGAAGTGTTACAATTTTAAGCTTTCTTGTTTGTTCCACTCCGGCGATTGTTATTAAAAGTATCTATGTCTCCTCTCTTCCACTCCAAGTACCCAACGTTACACAAATACAGATAATGGCTTCACTGCACACCCCTAGTACAGTGATCATATCAGGTGATAATACCATGAGGTCCCACTTTATATTAGGTGTCTTGAACTAATATGTACTTAAATTAAAAAACATACAATACAATGTACTTTTTGTGTAACTACATGTTGTGCAAAATTCTCACAAGTGCTGTTACTGAGGTTGATGTAAGGGTAGGGTTTAGGGCTACAGTTAGGGTTTAGATTAGGATTAGGGTTTAGGGCAGGGTAGGGATGGGAATCGAGTTCAATACATTTTAGGCACAGACCGAATTGCCTCTAAACTATCGAGTATCAAAAAATGTCTTGTCGTTCGGTACCAAATTTCAACACCTAAGGGGTTAATCTCATCAACGTCAGTGATAATCATGTAGCATGCTAGATGTGCCCAAATCTAAAAGTGCTGGTGATTGGCTGTGAAACTAGTTTACGCCGGTTACGCCCAGAGGCGTAACATATGAGGCTGTAGTGTGTTTGCGTCTCAAACCCCACACATGTGAAAGATTTGGAAAAGATCCTTCAACATGCCCACCTCGAGTCCTCCTCCAATGTCTTGGACATAAGTTTAACTTTTAGCAAATGAACCAACAAACAAAATCTGCTAACTTGTAGTGGTACATGCTTGTGTACTTGCTAAATTAACGTTTCTGTGTGCGGTGACATAGTCCTATAAACTGGGACCTACATAACGCTGTCAGTGCCAGAGCTAATTATATTGAACGCTGTTAAAGCATTTATTTACCTAATTTGGCATAACTGTTTCATTATGTTCTTTCAATTGTGTTGATGCATTCTGAATATATACGTAAATTCTGTAAATATACGTCCTATTTATATTTTCACATGTATTTTGCAACAAGAATATTCCAAACGAACTCCCGAAGGCATCTACTCTTTTTTTATATAATGCCTGGATTAATGCCCGGATCATATAACACAAGGTACTGTGATACAAATACATGTGGAATACAGCACAATAAGAATAACACTGTACAACAAAATACAAACTTGTGCATAGGCTAATATTCATAATAATTTATAAGAAAACACTGGCTCACAGCCTTTTCTTTGTTGAAATTATTGCAATGCTTTATTATATTATCCTTAAGAACAATAACAATATTAATGCTGATAGGTCTAAAAATGTAATCTGTAATTAGAGACATGCAGGACATGGAGATCCAGATTCTTCATTAAAGCTTTTTATCTTCTTTTTTCCCATCAGGCTACTAATACTGAGCAAAATAACTAATAAAATAATAATTAAAAAAAGTTTGATAATATAAACAACAATAGTAGTCATAATAATAATAATAATAATAATAGCAGCAGCACAAACACTTTGTCATTACATCCTGTGACCGCGGCCCTTGAAATTGGCCCTTGGTGAAAACTAATTGAGGAACCCGGTTTAGGGTAAGAGTTAGGTTTAGGGGTTAGGTTAACAGTGCAATTACAGATGTAGTTAAATGCAGGTACTTTACAACAGCACCTATGTGCATAATAAGTAGTTAAAGACACCTAATATAAATGACTCTACAAAGAGCATAACTTTAATATAAATTATAAATATATAACCCTTTGGAGTTGGGTTTAACAATATAGGAATTGAATTGTTACTTATTTGCTTCACATTTAGACAAACAACACCCCTGTAAACATGATCAAATGACTGCCACTCTCATGTTGCTTTAATAAAACATGTATTTATTTACTGATTTGCTTGAAATGTACCATGTCTCAATTTAGTCAGTCATAACACAAGAATACTTTTACTGCAAAACATTTTTATTCAACTGACCGCAGTGTTATAGAGAGGAGCATTTGTAAATAAATAGAGGTGCTGGACAGCACCGCTGTTTGCTGATATAAAATTAAAAAGAACATATCATACACTTTTTACACACGCCACTTCCAGCAGAGCAGCGTTTAAGAAGGATTGTCAGAAATCCATCTGGAAAGTCCAAGAGGAGGTGTTTTAGCATGCAAAAGTCTTTGACCAGGTTTCATCAGATAAACAGATCGGGTGGTTATGCTGTGTTGAATCATTGCATTGTAACAGATGAAACAGACCAAGTAGAGAATGTCTGTCGGGATAGTGGCAGCATCATATATTGCAAAACACCACCTCAAATACTGTCTGTCCCATGTCTGTCAAGGCCTACAATGTTATCACCTCAGATTACGTTGCTCAGCTAATCCCAAACACATTGTCCATTCATTGCAGATCTTCAACTCAAACTAAAACAATGATCTCACTCATATATGTCTTATGGATTATAATCGCAACCAACCAGCAGCTCTGAATTTGGGCCATTTCAGTCCAGCTGCTAAACTGGTTTTATGTTCCTCAAAACTGTGCAAACCAACAAAATGCAAAGCTTTTAAAAAAAGCTTAAACCAGCTTAAGGTGGTTTTCTGGTCAGGCTGGTCTGGTTTAATGGTTTTAGAGGAGTTTAGGGCACTTGTTAGCATAGAGACCATCTAAACCAGCTTAGAACGTTCCCCTAACGTTAGCATATTGTTTCCGTTTGGTTATTTTTTTGGAACTAAATCATAACATTCTCATTTTTATTTTTTTTTATAACCGTAAACTAACATTCCCAGAACATCGCAGGGAGGTTTTTTGTGTGACAACCTAAAATTACTTATGCCGAATTTCTTCTAATGGTTATTGCAAGGTTTTATTTGTATAACCAAGAACTAACCTTCCTAGAATTTTGAAGAGATTAATCAAACAATGGATCAGAGCACAGAAATGAATCGTAGATGCATTACTGACGTACAGCAGTGCTGCAGAGGGGATATCGGAATAAAGAGGTTAGGAGAACGTTAGGGGAAAGTTCTCCAAACCTACAGGAAATGTTCTATTTTTGTAAAAAAACAAAAACAAAACACAAATTAAAAATTTAAAAAGAGCTAACCAAAATAGAACGTTCTAAAATAGAACTAAAAACCAACGTTGCTGGAATGTTCTGTTAACCAATAATTGTAAGCTGCAACCAGCTAAAATCAACAAACCACCTTTGGGCTGATTTAACCTGTTTAAAAACAAAATGACAAAGAAATGTTTCAAAAAGATAATACAGGTATATACAGAGTGATACAAACCCATAATCTTAAAGGCAGCTATGATCAAATCGTTTCAAACCATTTCAAAATAACTCTTTGTACTTGTATCAAGCTGATCTCAAACTCACCAAATAAGGCAAATAATCAAAACCAGGTAAACATCTTTGAAAGATGAAGCACTCCAACTGAAATATTATGAAGCAAAGATCAGTAAAACTGTGTTTGCATGCACTCAAACTTCACTACACACATACAGACAACTACACGAACAGCACACTTGAACACAGCTCTTACAGGTTACTTCAGCTTTACTCATTAACACAAACACTTATCATTCAAATACAGCTAATCGTGCTTAAACACATGATGTTAAAATATAGCATGAGCAAAAATGGTCTACATATATATATATATATATTCTGTCTTGAATGTGTTTTTGCAGAACATCTACTCAACAAATAATAAATATTTTAAGAAAAACCCAATTAAAATGGATTTAACTGACATACAGAGAATTGATACCTCTTGCATGAAATGTGGATATGAATGGAATACTGGTGTACTGCTTATTGCACATTATATACTGCCTACTATTTACAAGTAAAACAGTATGCACTACATAGCGATAAATGTTTCCAAAATTGTCATCCAATGACCTGATAAGGTTGCATTTTGAATTCAGTAATTGTTGTCATGTTTTCATCTCAGAAATGCATATGGACAATTTAAATATTAATTTCAAGAGTGTGTGTAAAAATGTCTAAAATGTTGGAAGTCTGATCAAATAATTGGTCACGTTACATAATAAATAAATAAAAGGAGTTGATTGAATTGTGAGATAATCCAGGTAACAAATTTATGTTCTTAAAAAAAGTTTTTCAAAAGTTACATTGTGGTTTTATTAACGTCAGTGGAATGTTATTTCAGTGTTAGCAAAACATTCCTTAAATGTGAAAACAGTTTCATAATAGTAACATTTAAAAGAAATTAAAAAAAAGACTAAGTATGCTCTCTATTATGCTAATAACTTCGCAAGTATGTTCTATTAACAATATTTGTAACATTTCCTAGAATGTTGTTGGAACGTTGCCTGTTAGGAGGGACATTCCCTGGAAGGTTGCCTGTTTTGGCAAAGGTAGTAGGAGTAGAATGGTAGCATTATGTTCTTTAATACAACCCAAGACAAATCTACAGCACTGGACAACATTTTTACAAAATGTAAATATGAATAAGCAAAGAAAAAAAAGCAGAGGCAGAGAGAGAGAGAGAGAGAGAGAGAGAGAGAGAGAGAGAGAGAGAGAGAAAGAGAGAAAGAGAGAGAGAGAGAAAGAGAGAGAGAGAGAAAGATTTTAAATTGTCTGCTTAATTCTGCAGACCAGAGCTACAATCATTTATTTCTTATGCCTTTTAACTCTACCTCACAGTACTCTTGCGCCCCCTTCAGTGCTGGTCTGGTACTTCAAGTGAACTACTAGTTGCATAAGATTGGAAATGAACTGGAATAAATTGCAATAACGTCCAATGCCCTCATCAAAACCTTAAAAGAAAAATCACATAACATCTGAAGAGCTTTCACAGTATCAACAAAAGGAAAAACAGCCATACACCTTTTTTTTTTTCTCAGTAGGCCTTACAACAGGTTCATGAATTAATGCTATATGCAAAAACACATAATATAAAAGTCATAAACAACAATTGTTTAAAAATATATATATATATTCAATTAAATAAGTACTAAAGCTGAATCTATAAGAAAAACTTTGGCTTAAATAAACATTAATGTGTCTGATTAAAGAACAGAGCAATGGTTCTGTGCGCATCAGCGACTATAGATGTCAATACATTGTTTTGAACTGACCATCACCTCTTATTTGCTTTGACACAATAGCAACACATGGAACGAACTGTTAATAAACATATACAAGGAATATGCTGTTTTGTAATGCTTAAAAACGCATGTATAAACAGGTGGAGTTTGGTCTCAGATACTGAAAGACAAGATATAAAAATGCCAGTTTTGAGATTGAGAGATGGCGCACATGCTATGGAAAACGTATGTGATGCTTCAAAGTTATACTTCAAAAATAAAATAGATTGAGTGTAATTGGTTCTTGGTTTATTTTCATCAAAGAGTTTGTTCGTTTGTTTCAAAAATGTTTAACAGTGAGACCTGTATATTTATTGCATTTTAAAGGGTTTTAATGCATTGTATGTTATACATACAGTAATACCATATAATAAACATTGCAATTTGTTAATTAATAATAAATATATTATAGCAATTTCATATTAATGGTAACACTTATGAGATCAAATGGGATATAACTTTGGGTAAATTTGAATTGTGGTATTAATCATGTGTAAAAATGCACTTTAAATGTAAGCGCTGCGTAGTTCTAGCGGGAAGACTAGCAGCTGTACATCATCGCACCATTAGCTAGATGACTCCTAGCCAATCACATGTAAGCCATTGCTTTATAAGTCTGCTCATAATCTGTCACATTACAGTTTCAGTGTGCTAACACGGCAACCTCCTCCACCCCACCACCACCTGTCGAGTCCGTCCTGCACAGGGTTAGGCTCATCGCCCCTGCCTCCTATCTCCGGCAGGATATGACGATTCCGAGTACAACTTCTTCGGACCGCCAGACGGGGCTTACGCCAAAGAGAGACATTACCTTTCTGTTATATATTCATCAAATAAATGCCATCTTAAATTTCACTCAAGTCTGTGAGTCTTCCTGATAGAAACATTATTATAATATAATATAATACTATATGATATTTTAATAATACCTAAATCTAATTATTAATACAACTGTGGTCTCATAATTATTTATGAGAGTATCCAACGGTTATTATACAATAATTATGAATGCACTATACTGCATTAAAACACCTCTAAAATGCATTAAATAGAGACTTTAAAAAGCTACCAAAAAATAAAAACAAAAGCGTCCAAAAGCTTACGTTTAAAACATTTGAATAGTATTCAACCAACAGGTCATAATGGCAGTATATAAAATAGACCAAATAATTCTCTATTTAACACTTTAACACCAAAACGCTCTCTCCTGATCTATACAGAACTGTAGTAAATGGACTGTTTTGGGAATGTCCACCAGCACCCTGGAAATGTACGGAAGGCAAATTATTAACGATGCAATTTGCAGTTTCACACATCAGAACTCTTGGCAAAATCTCACGAGCGACCATTTTCAATATGGCATCAATGTGAACTTCCACATGATCATATGGGTTTGTAACAACATGGGGATATTTAAATATTGGTGCATTTCTATTACAAGTCACACTATTCAGATTAAGAGACGACAGAGCCAAAGAGACGTACACGAGTCTCTCAAACGGTGGACAACGAGTCCAGGATGTACACCAATGTCTTTTAAGGCCTGAGGTTTAAAGTTCCCATATACGAGCAGGGAGAGTATTGCCACAGTAATGCTGGATAAAACAGGATCATACATAATGACTCAAGGTGAAATAACATTTTTTACAAGGATGAGATAATAGACTTGGACACTCGATGGGCATTTTACCTCAAATATAATCCAAACGATGGATTCAAACCAAAATAGTGCTCGTCAAAGAGGTCACAGGCCATATAGACTTTAGGAATCTGATTTCGATTTGTTTTAAAACAGAAATTGGACTAAATACCAGCATGAACGCCATATTGTATTGTTTCCATGTTTAAAAAAGGCATTATTCCATTGAGCATTAGTTCGTATTGGTTTATAGAGACTGGATTACAGCCTCCTTCAATTAAGGTCCATATTGTTGTTAAACAGCACCCCAGTGTAACGTTAAATAGCAAACATACTTTAAAGACCGTTTTCAAGATGTAGAAAGTGCAAAATGGAAGCCATTTTGTTCGTTCAATGAATAGATCGATAGATATGCGACTCCAACGCAGTTTACTTAAAGCTGCAACAATCCATGTGCAAAAACAATATAAATGTTAAGCGAAGACGACGGAAAAACATCCAAAGGGTCTTCTCAATCCTCCGCCATTGAGGCAATTGTCACGTTGATTGAGTTGACTGCGTTTGGCCTTTGAACATCTCCAGTGCTGTTTTTGCTTGAGCTATTTGAACTTTTCGATTCTCTGAACAGTTCCACTGGGTTTTATAGTCGTCCATAGGCTATGAGCGAAAACCAGAGCATATCTGCTTCTACGACACGTCACACATCGCTGGTTTCACCCCACTCACCTCGACCCAACCCACTTTTTCTCGTTCCCGCCTCTTCTGATGGCCAGTTGGCTGTTGAGCGTGTCAGTCAATAAGCCTGTCCATTCAGAGCGTGGCCAAGATCCGTGAGAATGAGATGATGACAGTAAATATGGTCTGGCCCACGCCGAACACCAGAGCTTCCAACGGTGCCATGTCCTTCCCTGCCACACGATACACACCTGCCACTGCAGCACCTGAGACAAGAGACATTAAAGCTGAAGCATCTCATTTCTGCGCCACTAGCACAACCAACTTTTCAAACTGTTGCTTTGTAGTTGACAGTTCATACCAATGTCTGCTATAGCGCCCCTTGTGGCAATGTCAAGAACGCAATGTTTTCTTGTGTTCTGATTCGCTGTCTGACTAATTTTAGAAAAGCAACTGTATGAAATCAAGCTTGCATAGCTATAAGTGTCTGTTATCATGTACTTGCATAGAGTGCGTTTCGGTCTTAACATTTAAATATAATCAATGGTTGTTTTTCTTTTTGCTAACATTATATAATTAACACACACACAAACACACATCTACTGTGTATGCAGTGTGTATATATATATAGATAGATAGATAGGTCATAGACTGGTGTCCTTTTCTGCATATCGCGGCGGCGTTTTGTGGTCCGTTCTGCATAACGCGGTGGCTCATTTTTGCTTAGTGCAGCCCATTCGGCACATTTTGCGGCTGAACCACCGACCCGCTCGGTTCTACCGATGGCTAGTCAACCCCTGATCGACCCCAAAGTGCGTCGGCCCACCGGGAAAATGCCCGGTGTGCCAGATTACCAGTCCAGCCCTGGTCAGCAGCGTGGGTGACAAGTGCGAATCGAAGGTTGCATTTTCCCCATTAATATTACATTTTTGCCCCACTGATGTTTCGGTTTAGGGGTATAGTTTATAAACTATGCATTCCTCTTTACTGTATTACAGCATGTACAGCTGAAAACAACTCGCTTTTGGTGCCCACGTGAGCGTTACACCCGGAAAATGGAGTTCACACGTACCCATACACCCAACAACACACCGCTTTGGCCACTGGGGGCAGTGTTTTAAATTTTGGTAAGCACAGACCGATTTTAGCGAAAGACAGGTCAACCTACTGTTTCCGAATGCACTATGAGATCAGTCTGGTATTCTGAGGATTACTATTAGAGGATGACGTTTTTAATATGGATGATACTCTAAGACTAGATATGTAGTACTTATACCTTTCTTCAAAAATAGGCATAGTTGCACTCCTAAATTATTGAGAAAATATGTAGGGTTATGTTTATGCACACATTTTGCTAAACAATACATGAGGAGTGTGTACTGACTGGTGATAACTCCACCGGTGAGAGAGGCCAGGAAGCCCACACTGATGAGCACCAGTGTGATGAGACGACCTCGCTTGTGGCGCTGTAGTGTCACACACATCAGCAGACCAACAGCGCTGTGAATGAACAGAGACGAGAAGACACACCACAGGAACACCCAGTACCACATCTCTGCACAGAGAGAGAACAAACCAGTTAGAAAGTTACAGCAGTGCACATCCTATGCAGTATATACTGGATACAGCTTCCATGTATGTACGTTTAAATAAAATACAGAAATATAAATTCAACACAGAGATGACATTTCTACAAACTTGACACATGTTTTAATCTAGCATATGTACTGTATACCACACACAGCACAGTGTGCTCTGTTTTGGCAAATGTAGTAGGTAGTCCAGGTAATCCATGCTTACAGGACATTTGCATACTATGTAGTATATTTTAACAGTAAACACAGCAAAAATAACACTAGTAGTACGATAGTATGCTATTTTGAACATACTGTATATAATACTTAATGGGTCACTCAACTAATAATACAGAAATAACTAAAGCTGTGTGTTTCTTGTGTTTTCTTTCTCAAAAAAGTTCCTCTTTCTCAAGCAAAGAGGAAACACTCAGAGAGGAACTTCTGTCAAAGGAATATTACCAGACAACCCTTCAACAAGAACAAGCTTCATTTGGGTGACTCTCACAAAGGTCTCAAAGAAGAAAACATGAATCATTTCTACTAAAACAAATCAAAGCCTATTTTTAGATGAATTGTGATTTCATTTTTTGTCTTCACGCAATATATAATGTATTTATTTATTGAAATATGGTGTGGTGAAAGTCTCGAATCGTTGTCTGCTCTTTGAGACTGCTATTACATTGATACCTTGTTCACATAGGTCTGATGGGAGTAAATGGACAGTTTAGCTCTGTTGATAAACCCTGGAATTGAATCAGGTATTCGCTGGTACACTAGACGATTCCAGGATCTCATAGCTCGACCATGAAACTGATTATAAAACTGCTGTTGTCATGAACTCTGTGAAATGCTCCTCAACGCAAACTAATAATGCTTGAGAAATCACACACTCGGGCAGAAATACTGCTGACGTCCGCAATTTAACATGTCAAAGCGAACGTGTTAAAAAAATAAACTGCAAACTTGCATATGCAACACCTTTTACAGCTGATTATAGCTTTGTGCTCATAAACATAAAAAAGCGTTAACATCTAATGATGTGAGTGTGTTTTGTGTTAATTTAACAAATAACATGACAGCAAAAACAATGAGAATATTGAAGGCCCTGACGAAAATTGAATCCAGTGTAAAGACTTACACACACACACACACACACACACACACACACACACACACACACACACACACACACACACACACACACATAGACTCAAGGTATTGATTTAGCCATAAGCTGCCACTCTCATGCTAAGTGAGTCGTAATGTCCAGACATAAGGGCCTTTGTACTGTACAACAGCAATGCTGTGCCAGAAACACTACTGCTGTTCTTATAAGGTGGCACTGCCTACTGTCTCAGCCACACAAAAAGAACCACAGAGAACACAGTAGCACAGAGATACTGGATGAGAGACATTACATCACAGAGCTAATGTAAAAAAGAGACACTAGCACAGAGCTACTACACAAGAGTCACAATAGCACAGAGATGCTGGACAAGAGACACTTTACATGTGAGATGCTGGAAGAGATACACACACTCACAAGAGGTAGTGGAACAGACACTTTAGCAAAGACATATATAGGAAAAGAGACACTATAGCTGTAAGATACTAAACAAGAGACACTATAGCACAGAAATGCTGAAAAAGATACACACTTTCACAAAGACATTTTAGCACTGACATATATTAGGAAAAGAGATATTTATGCACAGAGCTTCTGGAAAAGAGATGCTTTAGCACAGAGATACTAGACAAGAGATACTACTGCACTGAGATGCTGGACAAGAGACACTATAGCCCAATATACTATACAAGAGACACTGTATCACAGAGATGCTGGTAGAGATACACACTTTCACACAGTTATTGAAAAGAGACACTATAGTACAAAGATTCTGGACAAGAGACATTAAAGCACAAACATGCTGGACAAGAGACATTAAAGCACAAACATGCTGGACAAGAGACGTTATAGCACAAACATGCTGGACAAGAGACGTTATAGCACAAACATGCTGGACAAGAGACATTAAAGCACAAACATGCTGGACAAGAGACGTTATAGCACAAACATGCTGGACAAGAGACGTTATAGCACAGACATGCTGGACAAGAGACGTTATAGCACAAACATTCTGGACAAGAGACGTTATAGCACAAACATGCTGGACAAGAGACGTTATAGCACAAACATTCTGGACAAGAGACGTTATAGCACAAACATGCTGGACAAGAGACGTTATAGCACAAACATGCTGGACAAGAGACGTTATAGCACAAACATGCTGGACAAGAGACGTTATAGCACAAACATGCTGGACAAGAGACGTTAAAGCACAAACATGCTGGACAAGAGACGTTATAGCACAAACATGCTGGACAAGAGACGTTATAGCACAAACATGCTGGACAAGAGACATTATAGCACAGAAATACTGGACAAGAGACGTTCTAGCACAGAAATACTGAGCAACAGACATTACAACAGAAATCAACTGGACAAGAGACACTATAACACAGAGATGCTATACAAGAGACATTAAAGCACATAAATACTGAACAACAGACATTACAGCAGAGAACAACTGGAGAAGAGACACTATAGCACAGAGATACTTTAAAAGACACACTATAACACCTGGATCCTGGACTTCCTGACTGGGAGACCTCAGTCAGTCCAGATCGGGAACAGCATCTCCACACTGAGCACTGGGGCCCCCCAGGGCTGTGGTCCGTAGTGGGTCTCATCAGCAAAAGCGACGAGTCAGCATACAGAGAGGAGGTGCAGCGTCTAACGGACTGGTGTAGAGCCAACAACCTGTCTCTGAATGTGGACAAAACAAAAGAGATGGTTGTTGACTTTAGGAGAGCACAGAGTGACCGCTCTCCCCTGAACATCGACGGCTCCTATGTGGAGATTGTCAAGAGCACCAAATTCCTTGGTGTTCACCTGGCGGAGAACCTCACCTGGTCCCTCAACACCAGCTCTATCACCAAGAAAGCCCAGCAGCGTCTCTACTTTCTTCCAAGGCTGAGGACAGCACATCTCCCACCCCCCATCCTCACTACATTCTATAGAGGGACTATTGTGAGCATCCTGAGCAGCTGCATCACTGCCTGGTTTGGGACTTGCACCGTTTCGGACCGCAAAGCCCTGCAGAGGATAGTGAGGACAGATGAGAAGCTCATCGGGGTCTCTCTTCCCTCCATCAAAGACATTTACAAAAAAACAAAGCATTCAGGCCCTCACGGCAAGTCTGTGTAACAGCTTCTTCCCTCAAGCCATCAGACTCCTCAATATTCAGAGACTGGACTGACACGCACACACACGTGTCCTGAGTTGCACTTTAATCATCATCACGTTCTACCTGTCTGCTACCTCAATAACTGTCATGTGCACAGAACACCATCTCATAGTATGTTATGTTTACATTACATTTTTAGAAACTGTCATCTCTTTGCACTACTGTGTACTGGTCGGCGCTGCACTGTCTCTCACTGTGCCTATTGTCCTGTTCATTGTTAGTAATTCATTGTACTGTCCCGTACTTTTTGCACACGTTTGCACATGCACTTTATATAGGTATGTTATTTAATCTGTGTAGTCTCATGTGGTTCTGTGTTTGTCCTATGTTGTTTTATGTAGCACCATGGCCCTGGAGGAACGTTGTCTCGTTTCACTGTGTACTGTACTAACTGTATATGGTTGAAACAACAATAAAAACCACTTGACTTGACCTGAAAAAAAATATAGACAAATACATTCAAAACACATTAAGACCTGTAGACTTTGACCTCTGAGATATCAGTATGATAGATTGAAGCGTGAGCGATCGGCACTCTCTAGTGTGTGTGAGTGTGAGTCCAATAAACATGCATACATGCTGAATGAAGCAGAGCTACAATCGCGTTATCAAGGTCTGTTAGTCTGACTTCGAGTCGGAATCAAGCGTTTACATTATATTTTTAAATAGACAAGTTATTTGGTCAAAAACCTTGCGTTTTAAGGCATCATAGGCACGGTCCAGACGTGAAGACTTTTTCAAAAGTTAGGTCCATTAATTATGTTGCCTCCTAAGAGGCCATCGTTTTGGCCAAATTCTAAGATATCATCATGTGGATCCTTTGCCGGGCAGGCGATTCCAGTATGCACTGTGATGATTGATAAAAACTCCCAGTGTTAAAAACAGCAGTGAGTCGAGTGTCTCATGCGCCGCACGTGAGGTGCGCTATTTAAACGACAAGGGGAGTTGCGGCCTATGAAGAGCGTTCCAAATCTGTCTCTTATGAGGCTCCTATTGGGCTAGGATGTTGCAATAGAAGACAGCTGCCTATTTAAGCAGGAGACATTGAGGCAGCTTACTAGGTTTTGGAACAGACCCAATGTTTAAGATCAAAAGGGAATACAGAGACACTACAACACATGGACCGAGCCTCAAACACAGAGATTCTGAAACACAGGTTTAATTGATAAATACATTCCATCAGTGTGCTACTGACCCACATTGCCGGATAGAGCTTAGTCATTATTTAAATACTCACACAGACTCAAATATTTTATCTACCAAAAGATATCAGCACAGTTCCCATCACACATTAAACACAATAACCAAGTACCAAAGAGAAGAGACCCCAGAACAGGTGAGGTTATGGTAGGTCTCGCTAGGCTTACTAGTGAGTGGTTTGCATTTATACCAAGGCACATAAAAGCTACTGTATATTCTGTAAGGTTGTTGATTGGAATAAAAAACAGAGTAGGGGTCAATGTAAAGCATTCTGCTTGTGAAAGGCCTCTATAAACACCCTGGGCTCTCGGCATATCAACAAAGCAGTTTCCGATGTTACAATGAGCCTCTTTTGTCTGGCTGTCAACACAGTATAGCAGTCACAAAGACTAACACTGTTCTTTAGAATTAGCCTACAGTACAATGATGCACAGGGACAACATTGGACCTAAACCACGGTGAAAATAGAAACATCCAAACTTATCTTATTTCAATTAAACTAGCAGGGCAGGGTTGCACCAGATGTGCATACGGTCTCATGTAATTTAGGATGTAAAGTTCAGACTAAGGGCTTAGTAACTACTAGTTAGTTTGTAACTAAGTCAGTGCTTAATTTGGTTGCACCACCTGTTCTTAATGCCGAGTTTACACTACATGATTTTAAGCCAGATTTTCGCTCGCCGACAAAAGATTGAAATCGTGGGCAAATCGGAGCTCGCTCCCGTGAGCGACGAACGCAATGTATGAATTATCAAAGACGCCATTTGAGAGAATCGCCGATGTGTCGCTGATGTCAGAGAGATTTCTAGAATGTTAAATATCTGGACCAGTCTGCGACTCCAAATCGTGCAATGTGAAATATGTTTTGACTGAATACTGCAGTGTTGACCTACAGCCAATGAGAGAGCAAGAAACGGGGCACGGGAAGTTTCAGTGGGAGGAGTCCTGATGTACCTGCAACAGAACATCAACTGGCATGGCTGCAGTATCAAGAAAGTCTCACTGGACCGAAGAAATGGAGGAAAAATGAGTGGAACATTGGCAGGAGCACCAGCGCATATTTGATGTTTCCTCTGAACTGTCCCACAACCGGGTGGAGAAAGAGAAGAGTTGGAGAGAAATTGCCAATTCTCTTGGACAGTCCGGTGAGCAAACAGGTCGATTTTTCAGTAGGAGGATCTTTTTCATATTGTAACCAATAAAATATATGATTAAAAACACACACATCATATTCTGAAATGCATAACATACGATCATGCATTTGTTTTCGTATCTCGTATCACTTCTCGCGTGTACTCTGTTGTGAAACGTAATTTGGAGTCCAGGCAGAGTCGTCGGGGATTCGTCAATAGTGAAACGTTTTGTAATGTGTACACCCCTATCGCCAATTCCTCATGTCATTTGAAAGCGCTACAACTTCAACGACATTTACATTTATGCATTTGGCGGACGCTTTTATCCAAATGTGATTACAGTGCACTTATTACAGGGACAATCCCCCCCGGAGCAACCTGGAGTTAAGTGCCTTACTCAAGGACACAATGGTGGTGGCTGTTGGGATTGAACCAGCAACCTTCTGATTACCAGATTACCAGTTATGTGCTTTAGCCCACTACACCACCACCACTCCTGACATGACAGACAGTTCTGTAATATGATGGAACCACGATCCGACGTCTTTGAAAGTCGTGTAGTGTGTAGGAGCCATAAGGCAAGACTTAGCTAGTAGGTCGTAAGCTCCCCGTAAAGTAATGCGTAGTCGCGTAATATGACGTTTACTTGTATTGATCCAATAAACAGCCTTCAGATTAATACAGAGAACTAAACTATAAACGTGAACTTCAAATTGATCTTGATACGGTTGATGTTCAAACCTTGTTTGCTCACGTAAATATCAGCTGTAATAAATGATATCCCCATTAAAATACGATAAAAGTAGATTTGATAAATAGTATATTTGCCCAGTGTACATAACAATATATAGGAACTGTATCTAAAATAAATAAGGGGAGATAAATAAACACTAATACAACTGGCTGGAAAAACAGACATATATTCATTTTAATATCCTATATATATTTTTGAATGTGTTGAAACTTGACACCGGATGACACATCCTGAAAACTGCACCGTTAGATTGGTTTCATGCTGAAGAGCTGCTTAAAAGTATGTGCCTCTCTCTCTCTCTCTCTCTCTCTCGTAAATGACAACATCACAATGTATGTCAAAATGATTGATGCCTGTCATGCAAAACATGAGCTCATTGACATCATAAAATATCATTTTAGGATTACGTCCTACCTACGTTTAATGGTACAACGCTCAAATATTTAGTAGTGCGCAAATTGTGACTTAGTCCCCATTTACGCCACAACTAGGCAAAGTTTGAACTTACACACAGCTGGTGCAACCGGCCCCAGATGAATAAGCACTATCTATGTGGCCAACCATGACAAACATGTAAAAAATAGAGAAACTAAAAGAGATGATTATCAAAGAAATAAAGAAGTATCGCATAGCTCAAATGCACTACAGCTCTCACGGTTGAAACATGTGTTGTGTTCTCATGACCGCTTAAAGTGTCTTTATTTCCACACAGGAAACTCCACAGCGTACTGATATAACTGTAACTTCATTACTATGTAATGGGTACTGTGGCTGTTTCTATGTTGGTTTTGATATCATAGTGACATAGTTAGGGATTTGAACAAACCCCTTAATACATGAATGATACCTCAAATCAAGCAGTTTGTTGAGTAGGGGTGTGCTATTACTTTCCTACCCATTTGAACCTTTGATTTCATCATAGGATGACCAGATTGGCCAAAAAACAATCTCTGAGGCGTACATTGATAAGAGACCCAAGCCATATCTAGTGACTTGAAAGTGGGCTCTTCTTATTAAGACTAGTAAACAACCACCTAGCAACCAGTCAAAATATCCTAGCAACGTTTTTCTTTAAAAACAAAAGCACAATTCTGGGTTCCAGTGAGACATTTACAGTGGAAGTGAATGAGGCAAATTTCTGGAGGGTTTAAAGACAGAAATGTGAAGCTTGTAATTTAATGAAATCACTTAAGTTTACATCATTTAAGTTGTTCAAATTGCCGTTAACCGGTATTAAAGTGTTTATGGCATTACGTTGTCATTGCAATTATGATTGGACATAACTTTACACAGAAAAGGTTAGTAAGCAATTTTATCACACTAAAATTATGTTAACACACATACTGTTTACGTCTTGTGGATATACTTTTGAAATATTTAAGGATTGGTCCCATTCACTTCCATTGTGTCTCACTGTAACCCAGATTTTTGCAATTTTCAAAGAAAAGGAGGTTGTGCTAATCAACATTATGTCACAAATGCTGTCGATTGAGCTTAATTTGTATCGCACCCAGAATATTTATTTAAATGCATGGATGTTATTACATAACCTGGGTCTTTAGTGACCTATCTAGTCTATCACAAATGGATCAACATCAATGGATCAAATGCCTAGATAATGTAAAAATTTCAAAGCATTTATTACATTTTTTCTGCCCAGTTTGGAACGCCCAATTCCCAATGCACTCAAAGTCCTCGTGGTGGCGTAGTGACTCGCCTCAATCCGGGTGGCGAGGACGAATCTCAGTTGCCTCCGCATCTGAGGCCGTCAATCCGCGCATCTTATCACGTGGCTTGTTGAGCGTGTTATAGCGGAGATCAAGCGTGTGTATAGGCTTCACGCTATTCTCCGCGGCATCCATGCACAACTCACCTCATGCCCCACCGAGCGCGATAACCATATTATAGCGACCACGAGGAGGTTACCCCACATAACTCTACCCTCCTTAGCAACCGGGCCAATTTGGTTGCTTAGGAGACCTGGCTTGAGTCACTCAGCACTCCCTAGATTCAAACTTGTGACTCCAGGGGTGATAGTCACCGTCAATACTAATTTACAAGATGATTATAAAATAATAGAATATAATATATTATGTTATATTTAGATTTGTATTTTTCATATTTCAAAGTGATGATGCAAAAAATGATAGAACGGGATTCATCACTTCCACGCTAAACTTTTATGAGACGCAAACATCAACCTTATTAATGTTTGCGTCACCCAAAGTCACAAACAACTGCTAAGTAGGCAGAAGTCTGTCTCCTCTGTTACGAGCAAAAGGAAATGAAATAACTAAATAGGCTCGTTTCACTAACCAAAACAGGAAGTGCCATTAACTTACATCCCAAGTGGGAGTCTGTTGTAATCTCTCTGCGTTCTCTGTGCATCTAGACATTTGCTGTTCCTTCATATCATCACAGAGAGAGAGGGAGAGAGAGAGACAGTGATGTCTACTGTCTGAACACAGCTGTTTCCATCAGTGGCTGGGTTTTTTGAGGTGGATGTTCTGGCATATGGTCCATTCGGATGGGGGGATGGGAACGGGGGGTGAATTTAAGCCACAGCTAAGGTGCCATCTCAATCCATTGTGTTCTTCTGCTGTTGATGGTTAAATGAATAGTTTAGCCAAAAATGTAAATTATGTCATTATTTACTCACCCTCAGGTTGATGTTTCAAACCTGTATGCTTACTTACACTATGACCATCCAGTGTTTGAATTTTTGAATGTCTTATTTATGTCTTCTTACTACATGGAAGCATTCGCCGTTTTCCAGCTGGCGGAAGTGACGTTTCAAGCTGCTAGCTTCAGCACATCAGGCAACCTCAGTCCAACACATTATCTCAAATAGCGTACATATTCACACAGTGATGGTATAGCAGTCAACTCACATAGGTATGTAAGGTGATGTCTTCACAGAAGTTTCGCTAGTCGCTAGCATTCTCCATTAATTATAACTGTTTTGTCAGGCCAGCATAACGGCCAGATAACTCCACCCCTTCCGCTACGTAGCTCAAGCCGTGACCACTGAGCGCATGAAGTGTCCAACATTTTTTCCGGTTTAACTCTTTTTGGTCCCACTTTATATTAGGTGTCTTTAACTGCTATTTACTAACCTTAAAATACATACAATACAATGCATTTAATGTGTAACTACTGACTGTACACGCTGTTATGCAAAAGATCCACATTTGCTGCTACAGAGGTTGAGGTATGAGTAGGTTTAGGAGTAAGGTTTGGGGTTAGGTAAGGGTTAGGGTTTAGGGTAAGGGTTGGGGTAGGGTTAGGTTTAGGATTAAGCCCTGGGTATACTTCCATTTTAATGCAAACGCTCTGCGTCTACGTACAGTCGAACGTGGTCCCTATATGACTGTGCACATGCACGCTACGACTGTTATTAGACCCTGAACTTTCTCTTCAGGAGTTTAGACCAATAAAGATGTCTTTATATTCCTTCAGACTCGAGATATACTAATGCAGGTATCTCCTGGTCTCCTAACACACATGGTCTCGACTTGGACATCCACTGTTGTTGTTTTTAGCTTCATCTCCTGATGTTTAGCGGCAATTAAATCTTCCTCTAGTAGTGCAATGTAAGTGTTTCCACCTTTTGGACCCACTAATTAATGCAAATAACTTTAAAAGACGCATAGTTACATTTACATTTATGCATTTGGCAGATGCTTTTATCCAAAGCGACTTACAGTGCCCTTATTACAGGGACAATCCCCCCGGAGCAACCTGGAGTTAAGGGTCTTGCTCAAGGACACAATGGTGGTGGCTGTGGGGATTAAACCTACAACCTTCTGATTAGCAGCCCTGTGCTCTAGCCACTACGCCACCACCACCACCTCAGATGCATAGTTAGAAAAATAGGGTTGGGGTGTTGTTTTGTGCTCCATTCTGCATTATGCAGTGGCTCATTTTTGCTTATCGCTGCCCATTCGGCACGTTACGTGGATGACCCACCGGCTGCTCGGATCTCCCGCTGGCCAGTACACCCCTGATCGGCCCCCTGGAAAATTGCCCGGTATGTCAGATTGCCAGTCCAGCCCTGACTCCAGCCAGGACTCCTAAGCAACCAAATTGGCCCGGTTGCTATGGAGGGTAGAATCACATGGGGTAACCTCCTCATGGTCGCTATAATGTGGTTCGCTCTCGGTGGGGCGTGTGGTAAGTTGTGCGTGGATGCCGCGGAGAATAGCGTGAAGCCTCCACACGTGCTATGTCTCCACGGAAAAGCGCTCAACAAGTCACGTGATAAGATGCACGGATGGACGGTCTAAGACGCGGAGGCAACTGAGATTCGTCCTCCGCCACCCGGATTGAGGCGAGTCACTACGCCACCACGAGGACTTTGGGAATTGTGCAATAAAACAACAACAAAAAACAAAACAATGCTCCAACCCTATTTTTTTTATTTTATTTAGTTTTTTAAAATCTAGAACATTTGGTTGAAATTTGGTCTGTTACGATATGATGTATGTTTTTGTCATTTTGCACATTATTGTGTGTTTTTTTGTTTTGTTTTTGTCAACTAAAATTATATGCCATTGTGTATATACCAGTAAAATGTACTAAAATTTGTGAAAATGACATGAAGAAATATTTACTAGATTTAAAGGAAATTATAATAAAAAAAAACTAAATTAACACACACACACACACACACACACAAACAGTGTGAAAAATAAAACTGATTATTTACACTTCTTCCACTACAAAATGGTTGTTATAGTGCAGAAGTATGTCATTTGGGGTGCAGCTACGGTTCCACAAAAGTCATGTTAAAAAAGCCACATAAAGAATCAGTCAAAATTCCTCCATTTGTGTTCCATGAAAAACCAAGAGCATACAGGTTTGGAATGACATGAGGGTGAGTAAATAATGACAGAATTAAAATTTGTGCTTTCACAAAAATAATGCTCTTCTAACTCTATTCTCCATTGTATTATGCCAGATGTGCATGAGATTACATAAATAATAATCTGGGAAAATCTCAGAGGAAGAGAAAGTAAGGGTGGTTTAGGGTGTGTCTCTCGCACTATAAAACCGGCCTGCACTTGTTCCCTGGAAATGCATCATGCTGTATTCCTGCAAAGCCCACTAACTTGGTCATTACATTACATGAACTCTTTCTTGCATGACATTGCTTCACTTTCACATAGAAATACATCAAATATTTAAAGGCATTATATTTACACCTAAAAATAGTTATTATTCCTGTAGTCAATCCTGTAGTTATTTATTCAACTGTTTAATGTAAGAATGGATCTTTTTGCACCTTTGCATTGACGGTCCTACTCAAACGTGCCTGTAAATCACCAGAATTATGAAATGATCAGAGCAAGCGCACAATCTCCAAGCTAAAAGTCTGAATAATGCTGCACGATTGAGGCCCGCTAGCACAGCATCGTGTGGAGACCAATACGGTGATGAAATCACTAATGATTACTCGAATACACGAGCCGGAGAGCTGCCAGAAAGAATGTAGTGACTCAAGATTAACCAGTGATTAATGAGTGGCACGGTGCTTTTAAAGGTTCACGTCAGACCAGTATGGGTGAACGCACTTATGCACTACGTCCAAAGGTAATATGTAGTGTCATATATGCATGCATGCAAAAACTGTTATTTAATGCGGAGTGGTGTTTTGTGCAATGTTCCATGTAGCATCACAGCATCACCAAAACTACTGTTAAATATAATGCTTTCATTGCAGTGTTCAGTATGTCACTTAAGTTACTATAATGCATTGCTAATCACTGCATGCAAACAAGTTCCACAAAATACACTTACATGATACTAACATGTTTGATTTTTTAAATGCACCATAGTAATACAATGTTTATGATACCATGGCATTCTTTGAAATAGTTTGGAGGACCATGGTAAATATGAAAATCAAACAATATCATGATACCATGATATATGAAACCATGATACTGAATAAATACCATATGCATGTGCCGTGATATTTACATTGTACTCCAAAGTATTCCAAAGAACATCCTGGAATTATCATGGTACATGTACAGAAAGATATGAAATATATAGACTTTATAACCCCCTATATATATATATATATATATATATATATATATATCAATCACAGTACTGGCACTGTACTTTATTGTAAAGGGGTGTAGCTCATACAGCATTTACATTGAGTGATAAATACACTGCTACATATTATACATTAGTATCACATTGAGTCCTTCATTTTATTTAGTCAATCCTAACGTAAATACACAGTATTCACTGTATTGCAAAGTGACCTTGTTGAGATGGGATACGCACAGCTGCCCGTGTGTCTGCCGGTACAATAGACTGGCCGGTTTGGAGAGGCGTGTGCGCGCAACCGGGTGAGACACATAAACGCATTCGGACCGCATCTCTCCGGTTACCACGACCCATGTGAAGTGAACGTACCTGTGAAGTGCTGGAGGGTCGGTACCGTGCCGTGGACCCAAAGGCTGAGCACCTGCTGTACCGATAGATTAGTAGTATAATCCTTACTCATGGCTCTGTCCGGCTGGTGCGCAGCCCTCCTGCTCAGATGCCTGACGGAGGACGCCGGAGACATGGAGCCTCTTTACCGGTGCCGGTGTCTGGCACTGACGGGCAGGGTGGAGGAGGATGGCGGAGCGGCGGTCCGTCTGATCAGCTGCTGCTCAGGGGCCATGATGGGTACGGCTGACACACACACACTCACAAACTAACACACACACTCACACCAGCGCTTCTGCATGGCTCTTAAAGGCGCAGTGCTCTTAAAGGGAGGTGAACTCGCTCACAAACACAAATACCGAATACAACAGTTTATGAAAGAAGAATACAAAATATGAATGATTTATGATGATATGTACGTTGTTTATGGTCGGGCATTTTTAATATGCTTTGTCAAAATGATGTCAGCATTCTAGTTTATTTTTAAGAAAGTATATACATTTTAAGTAGTATGCTTTGGGCCTATTATAATAGATTAGAAATGGCAAATAATAATTAATAACACTATATATATATATATATATATATATATATTTATATTTACATTTAAGTGGTATGTTATGGGAGGAAATAATTACAGGCAAGAAGATATTATTTAATAATAATAATAATTATTATTATTATTAATTAAGGCTAATTTGATTTCAATATATATATATATATATATATATATATATATATATAGTAATAAAAAAGATCAAAGTAATTACAACATTATAATATATTATAAAATAATTAGTATGCAATACTATATATATATATATATATATATATATATATATATATATATATATATATATATATATATATATATATATATATATATATATATATATATATAGTGTTATTATATATACAATTTAAGTAGTATGCTTTGGGCCTATTATAATAGATTACAAATGGAAATAATAATTAATAACACTATATATATATATATATATATTTATTTATTTTTTTTTTTTTTAAATTTACATTTAAGTGGTATGTTATGGGTGGTAATAATGGGTTTTCAATAATAATAATAACTATATATATATATACATATACACTACCGTTCAAAAGTTTGGGGTCACTTACTCATTCTTTATTTATTTATTTATTTCACATTTTAGAATAATAGTAGTCAGCAAAACTATGGAATAATAGAAATGGAAATATGGGAATTATTTTGTGACCAAAAAATCCAAAATAAATCCAAAACTATGTAATATTTTAGCATCTTCAAAGTAGTCACCCTTTGCCTAGATTTTGCAGACATGTACTCGTGACATTTTCTCAACCAACTTCTTGAGGAATCACCCCGGGATGCTTTTTAAACAGTATTGAAGGAGTTCCCATCTATGTTGGGCACTTATTGGCTTCTTTTCTTCATATTTTGATCCAAGTCATCCATTTCAAAAACTTTTTTTTTTTTAGGAAATTTTAGATTTGTAATTAAATAAATGTATATGTTTTGGCAGAATAATATTTTGTCTACAAAGTTAATTTCAAACTTTTAAGCATACACCTTCAGATCAAAAGATTTTTAAGATCATGAGAAACATTTCAGACAAGTGACCCCAAACTTTTGAACGGTAGTGTATATATATATATATATAATTAGTATACAATTTTAGTATGCCATTTATCTACTAAAATTGGTAAGACACAGCCAATAATAATAATAATTATAATATTAAATTAATTAAAATGTATATGTTATTTTTATTATATAATACAACATAATGTAATATACTGTGATTATGACTAATAATAATAATAAAAATAATAATAAATGTACAGTATGTTTACCCACTATGTAACAACACTTCATTACTGGCTGACACTGTAAGGGACAGTTAGACATCTGTTTTAAGATGCTTTAGCAGTAATTGAAACTCTGCCTGTAATAGAGTCTGCCTCCTCTGTTTTATATCATGAGCTCTAATTTTAAACATAAAAATGAAAGGAGGAACTCATACTGCATCCTCTTGTTTGCATGTCTGAATGTGTTGCCCTTTGATTTTACTTTAACAATGAAGCCGGTTCCATACTCCCAGAACTGGTTTACTGGACTCTGAACCTGGACTGAAAGGACTTTCAATAGGACATTGATATCAGAAGAGCAGGTTCTGTACCTCTTACACACACCCTCACCATTTTCCACTTTCCACCAATTGTTTATTGGTCTGATATTTGAGCCTACGCTTGCTGTATTACCTTACAAACCCAAACTGTTTTCTCATTGTTTCCAGTCTATTGTTTGAACTGTATCAAATAAAACCTAAATCACTCACGCGAGGAGTTCAGAGGATGTTACACCAAAGGACTGGATGAATGAAGGCAAACACCTGACATATGATCAGAGCTAGGAGAGGCCCCATGAAATGACGTTTGGTTCTTTTGTGCAAAAAAAAAAATCCACAAGGGAAACATTCAGTTCCCAGGACTTCAAAGCATCACTGGTTGCATGCACACAAACCCACTTAAAAGAATCATGAACCCAAAAGAGGCAGAAATTAATTAAATGACAGTATCACATTTCAGTTTTGTGTAGATGAGGAACAGTATGTACATATAATTGAGCATAAAACAGTAATTAATCAAGAATGATAATTATATGTATATTTTATTAATAACCTTGATTGTTTATTTATTGTTATTTACAACAAAAATAATAATAATACTTTTATTGTTAATAATAATAATAATAATACACGCTAAACGTCAATGTAACTATTTTAGGAAAACTAATTTTAAAATTGAAGAGAAGCAAAAGTGCATAATTAAACTAATTAAATTATTGTTTAATAATAATAATAAATAATAAATTAAACTAAACAAAAATGTACTCGTTATTTTAGCAAAGCAAAAACATTTTTTTTATTGTTGATAAAAAGTAAATAATTAAAAACATAAATACAATTATTTTAAATTAATTATATAATTTAGATTAAATGTTTACAAAAATAATCATCATAATAATAATCATAATAATACATGAATATGTTAATTTAAAATGTAACTGATGATTTAAATAAAACATTAAATGTAGATAAACAAAGTAAATGGCACTAGCGATTATTTGGCCTTGGTCAAGTTAAGGCTATACATTTACATAAACAACTGTATGTTTTGCATATCAGAAACACACCTCCCATGTGGCTCCTTTGGCTTTGAATTTAGTTTTGATGAAAGACAAAATAAATACATAATGTTCATACTTTATGGTGATATTCAAATGTGTCTTGTCTGACAATGAAATTGGTGATGGAAAATTCCATGTAGAAAATATATATATTTCATTTCTCATCCAGGCCACCAGATGGCGCTGTGCACTCACGCTCTAACAAATACGAGCCAGTAGTTTTCCAGCGTCCATCTAGATAAAACTGATTTTTTGAGATGTGTAGTTATTAGACCCAGGCCCACCCAGATTATTAGAGATTATAATTATAATTTTTTTAACTTTAAATATAGATTCATAAAATAGTTCAAAATGTGTAGGCCTGTGTAATTTCCTGGCTATGCCCTTGGTTGATATACAGATTTTGTGTGGTTTTGCAGGTTTCCCATAATAAATATGAGAATTGTTCTCTAAAAAAGGACTTTTGTGCGATGCGAGAGCTCACAGTCTAGTGATAAACCTCTCGCCCCGTCATCAGAATCGCCTCAGGTGTGTGAATGTGCGTGTGAGTGAATCTTAAACACTGAAGACTCACTAAATCAGTATGCTTGCGTGAGATGTTTTGAGCGTGTGTAACCAAATCTAAGGGAGTGACATTGCTGGAAGCATGTCATTTCAAACTTATTTTCTTCCTTTTGGGATTCTCTCATTGTCTGTTTCTTCTGCTGTCCCATCTCGTTCTCTCCCTCTCATCAGGTGACTTACATTGTGAGTCACTCATTTGAAAATCACAGCTGTCAGAGTGTCCCAATATGAGTCAGAACCCACAAAACAAATGCAATGTGACACCAGGGCCCATTCATCACTCCAAAATATCCACTTTCATTCCTCCATTCCTGGTGGTACTTTGTTTAAGAAATTGATGTTTCCCAAAAATGTAAATTCTGTCATGATTTACTCATCCCTGAGAGCACACGTACATCAACCTGATGTCTATTTGATGTGTGTTTACATCAAATCATGGAACATGCATTTTTAATGTATTCATTTATTTATTAGGTTTTTTGCTCATCTGCAATACCTCTATGAGACGTGATCTTTTTAAGATGATTAGCAAATGCTAGGCTAATTTTAATGCAATGCTTAACAGATGAAACGCTATTATACAGACATCTCGGAGATGTACGTGTGCTTTCTGTGATGTCATTTCAAACCCTTCCGTTGAACACAAAAAAAAAAGGTGAATTTTTGAGGAAAATCCAGACCACTTTTGGATATAATGAAAGTTTTAAATGACCCTTTTAAATGATCTTTCAAGCTTAAAAATGACCCAAAAAAGCATCATAAATGTAACATAAAAGTACTCTACACATCTTGTGTTCTATATTCCAAGTCTTTTGAAGACACATACAAATTTTGTGTGATCAACAGACTGCTTTAAGTCGTTATTCACTGATAATATTGGGGCTCTCAAATCAAATATGGCACCATTAGATGGGTCACATCAGGTTTGGCGTCAATAACATTTAGTCATGAGACACAGATGATAATCAAAGTCAAACGAATGGCACAATTTCATTCAAGAGCCTCGTTGACATTCCCGTCAAATATCAAAGATGGCGCTGCTGTGAATAAGGTCTACAAGGACCACATTTACAGTCCTTTTTCTCATTTGGGAGCTTGACAGGCCCAATCACTGTTCATTTTCATTGTATGGAAAAAGTGGCCAGGATGTTCTTTAAATATGTACCTTTAAGGGGCCACATGACTTGCATCATCGTTGCCAAATATATTAATTAATTAACAGACAAATTGCATGATGTCTGTCTGTATCAATCTCTTCTTCAAAGTTTGTGATTTTCACACATGCTTTTGCCACACAAATGATGTTTATAGAGTAAAAAGCCACAAGAATTGTTTTTAAAACTGCCGAGCAATATTTAGAGCTATTAAACATCTGAAAATGCATTTATATTCATTAAAGGATTGTTCTGTAATTTCATACAATGCAAGTGAATGATGGCAGGAACTTTGAAGCACCAACAATCACATAAAGGCAGCAGAAAAGTAATCCACATGAATTTAATGGTTTAATCCTCCATGTCTTCTGCAATCGCTTTGGGTGAGAAACAGTTCAATATTTCAATCCTTGTTTTTACTATAAATCACAATCACTTTTACTTTTACATTCTGAAAGTGAAAGTGGAGATTTATAGTAAAAAAAGGAATTAAAAATGTATTTGTTTCTCACCCACACCTATTATATCGCTCCTGAAGACATGAATGGATTCTTATGGATTACTTTTATGCTGCCTTTGGTTACACTTTATTTTACAGAGTCTTTGTTACAGTGTAATTACACAAGTAATTACTGACTATAACTAATTCACATCATGTACCTACTATAGGTTTAGGGTAAGTGTTTGGTTTTGGGCTGGTGGCTTGTAATTATGCATAATTGACTGTAATTACTATAGTAAATACATGTAAAGTGCGTAACAAGTTCACAGTCAAATAAAGTGTTACCATGTGATTTTTGAATCTACAAAGCTTTGGCCACCAATCACTTGCATTGTATGGACCTATAGCGCTGAAATTTTATCCCAAATTCTTTGTTTTCTGCAGAAGAAAGAAAGTCATACACATCTGGGATGGCATGGGGGTGAGTAAATGATGAGAGAATTTTCGTTTTTGGGTGAACTATCCCTTTAAGGTCAGTCGACAGCATTTATGGAATAAAGTTGATGACCACAAAACAGAGATTTATTCACTAAAATTATGTTAGCATGAATAAATTTCACGTCTTCTCTATATACTTTTGAAACGGTGTGAATTGAGTCGTTTATGAACTGGCCCCATTCACTTCCATTGTAAGTTCCTCACTCTAACTGCGATTTTTAAATAAACAATGGACCAAAAAATATTTTCTTTGGTCATTAACATTATGCTACAAATGCTGTCGATTGAGCTGAACTTGTATTGAACCCGGAACATTCCTTTAATATTTTACCTAATAATTCACCACACACATATCGATTTGCCAATGAGTCATCTATATTGCCAGGAGTGTTTTTCTCTGTTCTAAGCCCAAACACGTGTTTTAAATGTTTACTGTGCACACCTCCCAATTTTTCTGTCAACCAAACTCTTGAATAGGCTTGAGAATTATGTTAGCATTAGTGGACTTGCATTAGCATGGTTTAGGTCCTATTTATCAGACCACTACCACTTTGTATGTGTAAACGAGGAATTGTCAAATCAAACGAAAGTTATGTATGGAGTGCCACAGGGATCAGTTTTAGGGCCTCTGCTTTTCTGCTTATATTTGCTTCCCCTGGGCGTTGATGCTAAGATGTGTCATTTGAAACCCACCATTAAAGTTCTACTGTGTATCAGAAGTCATTCACAGGTTTTAAACCACATGAGGGTTAGAAAATGATGACAGGAAGACTTCAAAGTGACTTTTTGAAAAGCTGCAGAGAGCGAAAGCAAAGATTCAAAAGTTCACAGAGAGAAGTTCAAACAGAAAATGGCTTGCTTTGTTGCTGGGTTACTCACTGTAAGGTGGCGTTCTCCTGAGGTTGTTTAAAAAAATAACAGGCTGTAGAAGTTACTGATGTGGGACTTTATAGGTTTAACCTTGTTTAACCTGAGTGTTTATCAGTTGTAAGATCATTCTAATGAAACACCTGTGGGATACATGTCCATACCTGCCTTGGACTAAAACGTGTCCTTAAGATACAGAAACCAAACGCTTTCAGACTGATTTTTCACGGATTGCTCCCTTGCACTTAAACCTGTTCTGATCTTAATGAAGGGAATTTATTTTATGACATTAAAAGGCATATCATATTATGCACATCCTTTATATGTATTTTTACGGTGCATAGCTCGTTGTACATAAACAACGACTTTTAATCACATTATTAAAATCACGAGTAAAAGTCAGATTATCAGTTCATAAACACTTATTTTACACAATGCTCTTATGACATCATTTACTATAATTCATGATTTGTAAAGAGATTTTAAGGTTTGCATTAACGGGCTGGCACACGGATGCATCAGGCTGATGGCATGGCATGTACCACTCGACGTCTGTTGGCAATGCCCACCTACAACTCCGAATTTCGGCACCAGTGTAAAGGGATTAATGGAAAGAACTGGCTTGAGAATATAAATAATATTTTTATATAAAACGGAAACAAAAAACAAACACACAATTGTGTCGAAAAGCTCTCCGTAAATCTCTCTCTCTCTGTCCCACTGCAGTCTCCAGTTGGCCTTTATCCCTCTCTGAGGTTTGATTAGTCTGATTAGGGATCGGGTGTGTGGAATCACGACCCGGCCTCGCCCTCCGCCCTGCCACAATAACTTTACCGTGTCCTAGCCACGATGCAACGTGGCATTGTGCTTCTCGTCCAGTGTGCGACTGCCTTTACATAACCAACTACATTTACAAGCTTGTTCAATTGTGATATTCTGCGGTAGTTCAACTATGCGTTCTGGTATGAGTACCAGTACGGGTATGAGTCTTAAAGAACACACAAATCAAAACTTGAGTCACAAATTTGATGACTCTGACAACAATGACATGCGACTTGACAAGGACTCGAGCCCTCTGACTTGGAAAGACTTTATACTTATCAGAGTTGTACATTTAAAAATGTAATTCAACAATTACTTCCCCAATTTATTTGATTTTCAAATCTGCATTTCCACGCTCCACATTCAACCAATCAGACAACCAACCAATTAACTTCTATGAGAGTAGGACCAAGTTTGAAGATTGGATTGCAACATGTGGAACCTGTGGCTCAAAAAGACTGGGATTGGGTTTAACAACAACGTCCAATTTTCAAATGTGCTTGAGGCATCCTCCACATCCATAACAGTTGGCACCCGATCTATAACTGCCATTTAAGTTTTTTACGAGTCTCTCCCTAGCCAATCATGTTGATAGATGAAAATAAAATCAGGACAGGGAACACAGATTGTGGGAAAATAGCGCATTAAAAGTACAGTTACAGCACTTAAAATGTCCTCAAGTAAAAGTAAAAGTATACAATTTTTAAACTACTTAAAAAGTACAATTCCTGGGAAAAACTACTTAATTACAGTATTTGTAATTCGTTACTTTACACCCCTGGTCATTACTATAGTAATGAATACTCAGACACTAATTTGGGCAAAGACCACTAATGACTTGTATAAGACTTGATGCTTGAAGTTGAGGACTTGGGGCTTGACTTGGACTTTCCTGTCTTGACTTGAGACTTGAATGCAAAGACTTGAGACTTACTTGTGACTTGCAAAATAATGACACGGTCGCACCTCTGGCATTAACCTTAAAAACCTCATGTGTTAAGCAGAAAATATTAATCGCTTCTAATTTCACCTCGGAAATGCCACTATACATAAAAGAAACCATGTAATCTCATTTTGCATTTTCATTAGATCAGGCTGCTTTTTCCTAACAAACCTAGTATGCATTCAAATTTTCAAAGAAAGCAAGAAACGTTGTTACTTAGTGGTCTGTAACAACGTTTTTCATTTAGACAGATGTTAAAAGTTACGAGCATATGTATTGGTATTATCGAAACACATTCCAGCCTTACTCATAGTTCACTGTTCAACAAACTTGTAATTAAGCAAGTCATAAGGACAACTGAATGACTACAGTGTCATTGTGAGATATAATAGTCTGTTTCTTCAGAATTGATATGTCCACATGAGGGAGGGTCTGTGACAACAAACAGAGACCACTGTCAATCAAAGTCAGACTCCATGGGAACCAAGTCAAGTCAAGTCATTTTTTTATCTGTATAGCGCTTTTCACAACACACATCATTTCAATGCAGCTTTATAGAAAATCATGCTTTAACAGAAAATGAAACCATAATATTTATAAAGTCTTGGGAGTCATCACTGTGTAATTGTAAACTGTGGCAAGGAACACAAAACTCCATAAGATGTTGGTTAATGGGAGAAAAATAACCTTGGGAGAAACCAGACTCACTGTGGGGGCCAGTTCCCCTCTGTCTAACATCATGAATATAATGACAATATTACTTATTTATTTGCAGTGCAAGTCATGGTTTAAAATTATTAAACTAAGTAAGTGTTAAGAGCCAGTGTTTAAACAATGATGTTGTATGAACTGTAAGATTAATGACCAATGTCTTTGAAGTTCATCCTGGATTAGATGCAATTGTCAATGAATTGATAGTCTATGTATTCCATTATAAGAGTGTGGTCCATCATTAGACAAAGGTGATGCAGTCAGAGATCAGTGAGGTGCATCACAGTACAACCAGCAGGTCATTTCGGTGAGGTCCATCATAAATCCAAGGTTCAGGCAGTGGAAGATGAAGTATCCCATGTCTTATGGTTGGAGTTGGCAACAGTTCATCCTCTGAAGTCCATCGTAATAGACTGAAGTGATGTCTGGCTGGCACCGGCTGCATTTAGTCATCATCACTGAGGCATGTAGCAATGAAGTCCGACCCCAAGCAGGAACGGAGCTGGATCTGAATCCCAAGGTTGAGACATGGAAACAAATAAAATATATTAGCGTAGATGCCATTCAATGTATTGCAGAGATATATATCATGATTGATGTTTCTAGTTCCGGTAAACCTAACTAAAGCAGCCTAATTGTGAGTTGAAGGATAAATTAGGTGTATGCATGGCTAAAGAGATAAGTCTTTAGTCTAGATTTAAACTGAGGGAGTGCGTCTGCATCCCGATCATTGTTAGGGAGACTATTACATAGTTTTGGAAAAAAATATGAAAAGGATCTTCCTCCATTTGTGGATTTTGATATTCTAGGAACTATTAACAGACCAGAATATTGCGATCGTAATGAACGTGACAGAAGGTCACTTAAGTACTGCGGAGCTAGACCATTCAAAGCTTTGTGTGTAATTAACAGATTTTATTTTTAATTTATTGGAAATATAACAGGTAGCTAATGTAAAAATGATAAAATGGGGCTAATATGATCATATTTCTTGGTTCTTGTTAGCACTCTGGCTGCTGCATTTTTAACCAATTGAAGTTTATTTATTGATCTTGCTGGACATCCTCCCAGTAATGCATTACAATAATCTAGTCTTGAGGTCATGAATGCATGGATTTGTTTTCGGCATCAGAAAAACAGAGCATGTGTCATAACATAGAAATATTTCTGATGTGGAAGAATGCTGTTCTACAAACACTGGAAATTAGATTTTCAAAGGACAGATTGGTATCAAATATAGCATTCTAAGTTCTTCGTTGTAGAAGACAACGTAACAGTACATCCATCGAGAGTAAAGTTATATATTACCGGCTTATTTTGGGGTTTTTGAGCCAATAATTATTACCTCTGTTTAGTCAGAATTGGGTAGAAAGAAATGTATGGCCATCCAATCATTGATTTCATTGATACACTCTGCTAATTTGGAGAATTGTGAATTTCCGTTGGGTTTAGAAGAAATATAAAGTTGGGTATCATCAACATAACAGTGGAAACTTATTCCACAATTCTTGATAATATCTCCCAGGGGAAGCATATATAAGCAGAAAAGCAGAGGCCCTAAAACTGATCCCTGTGGCATTCCATACTTTTGTTTGATTTGACAATTCCTTGTTTACACATACAAAGTGGTAGCAGTCTGCTAAATATGACCTAAACCATGATAATGCAACTCCACAAATGCCAACATAATTCTCAAGCCTGTTCACGAGAATGTCGTGATCTATCGTGTCGAATGCAGCACTAAGATCTAAAAGCACTAGAAGAGAAATGCAGCCGTGATCAGATGATAAGAGCAAGTCATTTAATTCTGATAAGTGCAGTCTCTGTAAATAATTTCTCTGTTGAAATTAACATAGTTGGGAGGACACTATCTTTTCTAGTGTTTTCATCATAAATGGGAGATTTGAAATCGGTCTATAATTAGCAGGGGTGTAAAGAAATTTAGTAAAAAATCTTCAGTATTATATTTTTGGGATTTGTACCTTATTGGAGTGGAATACTTGTACTTCTACTTTCTTTTATTCCCAAAGAAATAATAGTACTTTTTTACTCCTTACAATTTTATTTAAACTTGAAAAGTACTCACAACATTTTTGCAGCTCATTTTCTTTGTCTTACAGAACTAAAGCCACCCTTTTACTCCATCCGACAAATGACTGATGACAGACTAGAGACTGGCACGGCAGCTGTGTGGAGTTCAACCACCCGCAGAGTCAGAATTTTGAATCTGATTTGAGCTTCAGATACGTTTAAATATTTGTATGACTAGACCGTGTGTGACCGCCCATGTATTCACTCAAAACTATGAACACGAAATGCGAAACACTAACGCTTTTTGTCCCAAACTTTATTCTAAACACCGTCTACTTTTACAGATTGGACAGTTATGAAGTCAAAAATGATCATTCACGTTGCAAATATATATAGTGGCAATAGTGGCTGTAGTCTCTATTCCCACATTCATTACAATAGATTCACCTATGACCAAGGCTCTTTCAACATGATTCTCATTGTGTGCATCACTGAGTGTGGAGAATCAATTGGAAACCCTAACAGGAATGCTGAGTGAGATGTCACCCAAACGCCCTGCTGCAGGGGCTCTACAGCCGGAGCTAAAGTGTGTGTGTGCTGCTCACTGTACTACCCACATCTGAAACAATATCTACAGGCTTTTCTTTCTCGCTGACCTCCACTAGCGTTCGGATGCATGTCTCTAACTCATTAAACTTTTCCGTCAGCCTGACTATCTCCATACATTTATCACATGTGAATCCCTAACTGCTGATGGAAGAAGCTATAGTAAACATGTAGCATGCACTGCACGAAGAAATAACATGAGTGAATGCCATGACTTACTCCAATTGTTTGTTGTTGTTATGGTTGTTCTTAAGCGGCGATGGTTTGAGATCGATGTGGTTTGATGTGGTTCCTGATCAGCAGATGTTTCCGATTGATGCAATAATCCATGTAAAACACAGAAGAGAAAACAAATGCGCACAGTTGAGATGCGAGATGTAGACAAGTGGAAAAAAGAAAGGAAAAAGGAGAGAAATGCATGCACACAATAAAATACACACAGGTGAAACAGTAGAAAAGTGGTAAAAAAAAATGAAGCATGTGATAAAATGGCAAAGGATAAAGCGATGAACATATAAGAATAAGAAATGCTAAGCAGGCTAGCAAGCTACAAACACAGACTCGTGCAGTGTGCCGGCAGCAACCTGAACAGGATATGAGCGGCTGTTCTCATCATTTCTAAAACCAGGATTCTAGTATCTGCTCCAGGCAGCATAGAGTTAAAAAAAGAGGAGGAAATCTTTGAGGTTTTTTGTCAAGTGCAGAGAATATCACATTAATAAGAATGACACAGTGCTTGAGCAAGGCCTATCAGATTCATGTTCCAACATGAAGGCAGAAGTTCTCTTCGCTTTGATAAGTAGCACCTGAGGGCATAGATTTCCGAATGCAAAATTCCCCTCATTCAGTCAGAGATGACTAAAGTGCTTTTGACGTTTTACCTTGGGAGGATGAGACAGACATCCTCGAGATAAAGTAAAAGAGGTGTGTGAACATGCAAAAATGATGTCAGACACTGTAACATGCTCTGGCACCCTCCCTGCTCATGGTAATGAGGTTTACAGTAAATTAACCAGATATTCCGTTGTAGCAAAATTAATAATAACTTCATTATTTTTTTTACAGATAAAACAGAAATCATCAGAAAAGAATTGCAATCAACAGTCTCAGCACCTCAGAAAACAGTGTCTCATAATTTTCCTCATGAGCAACTTCAATCCTTCACTGTCATGTTGTGACTTAAAAAAAGTCACAACATTTATGTTAGATCCAATACCAACTAAGCTCTTAAAAGAGGTATTCCCTGTAATTTATTTTTACATTTATACACAATTTACAAGCATATATATTCAAACTACACAATCATGACTGTAAAACTTTATAGATATTACAGTTTCATTTTCTGCTAAAGCATGATTTTCTGTAAAGCTGCTTTGAAACGATGTGTGTTGTGAAAAGTGCATACAAATAAAAATTATTTGACTTAAATTTCTGCCTTTAAACACCCCCAAAATTGGCCCCATTAAATTTGCCCTGCTGTAACCTCGATTTTTGCTTTTTTTTAAAGAAAGGGGTGGATGTGAACATTCCTTTAATTCAAACACAGATTGTCCAAAACATTCAGGAGATTGTTGTTTGAGATTTAAATTTTGTCTTTTTCAGTCTGCAGCTAGGAAAGCATGTTCACACAATAATGACATGCCTGACTGAAATGCTGTCCGCTCTGGTTCTTCAGCTTAGATAAAGAGTAAAGGATTCAAAGGCAGGTTTCAAAGACATTTGTGCAAACAAAGTTTATTTGATTCTGTTGACTGGAGGGTGAAATTAGGGTGTATTCATTTCGTTTAGGTAGAAATGAACCTGTTATTTGTGCTTATATAGCTCTTTCATGCAGAAACAGGAATGGTGTCCTGTCAGTGGCACATGTATGTCGGCAATTCATGGTTGTGTTTATTTTGAGGCTGTCGGAAGAGCATGTGTTTCACGTATATTGAGTTCATAAGATCACAAAAGTGGATTTGAGCAAACCACAGGAGGGTTAACCTACAAAAAGAGGTTGCAAAACCTTCTGTAAGAACAACAGGCAAAGTTATAACATACAAAGAAAATGACTGTACATGAAAGAAATAAAGCCTATTTTTAGGACTTTTTATTTTTTTTGCATTGTAGCATTATTTTCACAGCAATGAAGCACATTTACCCTAAATATTCTCATTACTGTAATCCATTCAGATGTTTTAATTTGAAGTGTTATGATAATTATGATTATTCTTAATGGTGATTCTTAATTTTATTTCACTTATTAGAGTTAACCAATTATTGTATAACAATATATTTTTTTCTGTATACTTAAATCAGCTTAAATTAAAGGCAGTGCATATAAATATGAATACTTTACAATATAAATAATATGAACCATTAAATAATTTTGTGGTATAACAGTACTGAGGATGATATTTTTATTTATTTATTTTGAATTATGGTAATGAATAATGGTGGAGGAAATGTGTTTAATTGTCATAAAAATAATATCATCATGGAAAAAAGTATGAACGGTCTTAAAAATAAGCTTAACTTTCTTTAAGCAAATATAAAAAAAAAAAAAAAAAAAATAGTTTCTTTTCTGATTTTTGCGAAATATGATCCAGACATTTCTTGGCAGGTTTAGAGTTTCCTCTTTCAGTTATCACATGGCGTCAGTGGTAATCCACAAAGAAGAGGTTTTACATGCTGTGTGTTGGTGCATTTCTTGCCTGATTAGAGGCAGAACTTTTGTGATATTGTAGACTAGTGGTTCATTCATTGGACTGATGTCATAAATGTTGCGATTTCATTTATTTGCATATATGTTCCCATATCACATGTGACCTTGAGTATAAGCAACTAAACTTTAGGTTTCCCCAAAAGACCTGAGCGACTTTGGAAAGGGCCAAACTGGCCAGATGACTAGGTCGGAGCATCTCTGAAAGGGCAAGGCTTGTGGGGTGCCAGTCACCAGTGGTGAGTACCTACTGACAGTGGTCCGAGGAGGGACAAACCACAAACCGGCAACAGGGTGTCGGTCACCCAAGTCTCATCGATGCACGAGGGCAACAAAGGCTATCCCATCTGGTCCAAACCTACAGAATGACGTGGCACAAGTCACAGAAAAGTTTAATGATGGTTACAGGAGAAATGTGTCAACACAGTGCATCGCACCCTGCTGCGTATGGGGCTGTGTAGCTGAAGACAGGTCAGAGTGCCCATGATGATCCCTGTCCACTGTAGAGTGTGCCTACAATGGGCATGCGAGTGTTGGAACTGGACCTTGGAGCAGTGGAAGAAAGTTGCATGGTCTGATGAGTCCCGTTTTCTTTTATAACACGTGGATGGCTGTGTATGTGTGCTGTTTACCTGGGGAAGTGATGGCACCAGGATGCACTGTGGGAAGATGATAAGCCATGTAGATGTCAATTTGACAAGTGCCAACTACCTAAACATCATTGCAGACCAGGTACACCACTTCATGGCAATTGTATTCCCTGATGTGTCAGTGGCCTCTTTCAGCAGGATAATGCACCCTGCTACCCTGCACACATTGTTCAGGGATGGTTTTAGGAACATGCTGAATTGTTCAAGGTGTTGCCCTGGCTTCCAGATTCCCCAGATCTCAATCCGATTGAGCATCTGTGGGATGTGTTGGTCCAACAAGTCCAATCCACGGCAGCTCCACCTCGCAGTTTACAGGACTTGACGGATCTGCTGCTAATGTCTTTGTGTCAGATACCACAGGACACCTTCAGGGGTCTTGTAGAGTCCATGCCTCGGTGATCGGCGCTGTTATGGCGGTCATAATGTTTTGGCCCATCAGTGTATGCATATTTTTTGCATCTTAGAGGACAAGGCAGGATTTATTTTACATTCTGAAATAGTTTTGCGTGTCGTCAGAATAAATTTACCACAGTTTTACTACAGTAATCATATTTTAACCATGATATTTGTAGTAAAACCACACTGATAATACAGGAAAACTATGGTCATAAAAATCATAAGTTTTTGGTTATTATACTTTTACTACACAAATACCATATATAGTAATATTATAGACAGTTTTTGGCAGAAGTCATGGTTTTTCTTTTGTAATATTGCACTAACTATGAAGGCGTAAACCATGGTTTTGATACAGTGTACTGTATCCATATAGTAACAATGGTATTACTAAAGATTAACCATTGTAATTCATGTGGTTACTAAACCATAATAACCACAAAATTAAGATTTGTATTACCATAGTTTTCATTTTCATTATTACTATGCTTTGACTATGAATATCAAGGTTAAATATGGTTACTATAGTAAAAGTAGGAAACATTTATTAATAGGGAATGCAAACATTATTGCTTATTTGTTATAAAAATCATGACATAATTACATTCAGTCTTAATGGCCCTTAAAATCTTAATTTTCTTTATGAATAATATAATACAATATAATATAATTATAAAAATTTTTTTTTTTTGCATTTGTAGTGAAATATATTTTTTTGTTGCTAGAAATAATTACATTTGCAGGTGTTTTTAGCCTTTATTTACTGGACAATAAAGACAGAAAGTTTAGCAGGGGGGGGGAGAGAGAGGGGGAACAAGATTGGGAACGGCCGAAATCGAACGCAGCTCCCCATGAGCCAACAGCACTATCTTTTGTTTTCCTGAGATTCACCCATCAGTGCACTCACTCATTGTACAATAAACATATGAGGACATCAACTTCAGTTTGGTTCATTGAATCAGGCATCAAAAAGCACTCCATTCGGGTCAATCCGTCTCTCTCAGATGGAGTCAACGCACCTTTGTTGAGAGACAGATGAAGATCGGGGTATTGCTGTCTGGAGAGTTACTTATCAGCCTCTGTCTCGCACCCCCTCTGTGCTTATGGCACGATGACAACTCTCTAATAGACTAGACAATGATCTGTCTTTAGTGCTTACATCTGATACATTCATATCGCCACAGAGGACCAGCCCGACTTCTTCCTGTAAAAGCCGTACAGATAAGCAATTCCCTCAACTCTTCTCTTTCATGTGTTGTCTACCTGTACACTAATCTGTGTAAAGTGTGTCTATGACTCATTACCTTGTTTTCTATGTTAGTATATGTTTGACATAGTAAATGCATGATGTCACAACCAGAGGTGGGTAGTAACGTGCTACATTTACTAAAGTAACTTTTTGAGAAACGTGTTAATAAATGCGTAATTTATTGGTATTTTTGAATGGGACTCTTACGACAGCAGAACTTCACAGCAGCACGCTGTCACTCGAGTAGCGTTCAACACTACAGGAGCAAGCGCCCAAAACAAACATTACTTCACTCCACACAATGCCTTCATTTTACACCAAAACAAGGATATATTTCAAGATTAAAATTGCAGCTCCAACGTAATTAAACACGGTGAGGTAAGTTTTAGAGATTGTGACAATGTGGGCTTGTCTGTGTCATGAAGATGCTCATTAATTTTCACAAGTGATACTTATGACCTCAGTTTCTAACTGAGCAGCTTTGTCTTATGGACAACAAGCTTCCAAACACAGAAACAGTGCTGTTTACCCTCAGTGTACAGAACTAATATTTAAATGATTTCTACACTGAAGATGCTGGACCGTCACTGAACTAAATTCAAGCTGTGAAATTGACATAATGCATCAATAAACAGGATCTTGCTACAGTGTATAATTAAACATTATAACTTGGAACTGAGTGACATTGTTCACGTTTTTCACCGTAATAATTACTGGAAAACTTCTCTTCTAATTGACAGATTCGACCAAATCTGAGAAGCATCCTTAAAGTGATAGTTCAGCCTTTAATTAATATTATATCCTAATTCTGTGGAACCCAAAAGATGTTAGACAGAATGTTCGAGACTGACAGTCTCAGTCACCATTCATCATGCAGTGAAGTTTCTCACCCACACTTATCAGATCCCATCTAAAGACTAAAGATGGAACCAGTGTCATTTAAATTCCTTTAATGCTGCATTTATGTGCTTTCTGAGCTTCAAAGTTTTGGTACACATATTGCATTCTAGTATAAACTAACAGAGCTGAGATGTGTTCAGCAGAAGAAGAAGAAAACACATCTGGGATGTCATGAGGGCGAGTAAATGATGTGAGAATTTACACATTTGGATAAATTATTCCATAGGGCGGCACGGTGGTGCAGTGGTTAGCACTGTCACCTCACAGCAAGAAGGTCGTGGGTTCAAACCCTGTTTGCTGTGTGGAGATTGCATGTTCTCTCCAGGTGCTCCGGCTTCCTCCCACCATCCAAAGACATGCAGGATAGGTTAATTGATGTCTCCAAAAATTGTCCTAGGTGTGGATGTGAGTGTGAGTGATTGTCTGTATATGTGTGGCCCTGCGATGGACTGGCGTCCTGTCCAGGGTGTACCCCGCCTTTTGCCCAATGTTAGTTGGGATAGGCTCCAGCCCCCCATGACCCTGTACAGGATAAGCGGTTGATGATGGATGGATGGATGGAAAAATTATTCCTGTAAGGAGTTGTTAGGCAGAATGTTAGCCTTAATCATCATTTACTTTCACTGCATGTTGAATGGTGACTGAGACTGTCAGTCTCTTACATTCTGTCTAACATCTTTTGGGTTCCACAGAATTAGGATATAATATTAATTAAAGGCTGAACTATCACTTTAAGGATGCTTCTGAGATTTGATCGAATCTGTCAATTAGAAGAGAAGTTTGGAAACGTTTTTCCAGTAAAGATGGGATCTGATAAGTGTGGGTGAGAAACAGATCAATATTTAAATCCTTTTTTACTAATAATCTCCACTTTTACATTCTTCTTCTTCTTCTTGTGTTTTTGGTGATTCAATTATTTGTGCGTTTCGCCACCTACTGGGCAGGGAGGAGAATTAATAGTAAAAACAAGTACTTTAGAAATGATATAAATATTGATCTGTTTCTCACCCACACCTATCATATTGCTTCTGAGTCGTATTAATTACTTTTATGCTGTCTTTATGTGCTTTTTGGAGCTTCAAAGTTCTGGTCAGCATTGTATGGACCAACGGAGCTGTGATATTCTTCTAAAAATCTCTATTTGTGTTCTGCAGAAGAAAGAAAGTCATACACATCTGGGATGGCATGAGTGTTTTAATTTTTTGGTGAACTATCCCTTTAACCTGATGCATGGAAGAAAGAGTCATGTGGGTTTGGAACAACATGGTGGTTCCAAACCCACCATTATTATTATTAATCATTCTGTAATGCATGTTAAAGGTGTATCATGTACTGGAATATAAGCGAGTAAACATCCATTACATTATATGTGAAAGTAACTAGTTACTCACTACTTTTTATTTAATTCTTACTTACTCTTACTCGAGTAATTTATAACATTGTTACTTTTACTTCTACTTAAGTATTTTTTTAAGTAATTGCACTTGAGTAAAGTTTTTGGCTACTCTACACACCTCTGGTCACACCGAATACATTTGTCTGCTCTCGCTTTCCATCCATTCACATGCAGGTTTCTCTGAACAAACACACACACACAGACAGGCCCACTGTGACAGCACAAGAATCAGCCATGAAAGACGATTTTCTAGCCTCTATGACTCGCGCACCTGCTTCAATATAAATCTTTAGGATTTTTTTGCCACTTTTGTTGCCGAAATCACCTTTTCAATAATAGCACACTTTTCCTAAATGTTAAGGGTTTGTTCAAATGTGTAACCCTTGAAAGGATATTACATTTCTGGCATCATCATACATCATTCTCACCCTCATGTTGTTTCAAACCATATCACTCCCTTTAATAAAAGCAGTAGTAATTGGCCACCAGTCACCAATTCACAATATTCAATAACCATGCATATTAACATCACAAAGAGAGCTTCAGCTTGTTTATAATCATGTTCTGGCCCGAATGTGTGTGTGTGTGTGTGTGTGTGTGTGTGTGTGTGTGTGTGTGTGTGTGTGTGTGTGTGTGTGTGTGTGTGTGTGTTCCAGTCTCTCTCTGTAAAAAAAATCTAAAGCCATTTGCTTATTCAACATCTCCATAATGGCTAATGTAGCAATCCATCTGTGCCACGTGCTAAATGTTCCGGTAAACACAATTACTCCACGCCCGTGAAAAACACGTCTTGGTCTCGCACTGACGTCACTCGCTAGAAAAAGAGCTCCAATATCTGCACAGCGGGAAATTACCGGCTGCAGTGACCGGCGCACAAACTGGCAGGTTCTGAATCTTCACAAATGAAGCACTGTTGTGGCATGAGTTGGCATGATGGACGAGAATCAGAGTCTGCTTTTCCATTTTGCATGTGTGACGCTCCTGCTCTACCCGCTCAGTACGGGACACGAACCGGCATGGGATGCGGGTGCGCTAACAAGGAGACTAAAGGCCACAGCCCCTAAAATTATAGCATTATTAAAAATGATGCTTAGTAAAAAATACTCTGCTCAGAATGATGTTTTCTTCAAACATCACTTGTCTCATATTTAATCTCAAGCATGCTTTTTACTGACGAATGTATCGACTTGGTCAACAAGTACACTAACTTTAAAAAACATAATAATAATAATAATAATATTTGGGCAAAATTGTTTGGTGTGGTGAAAATAAAGCCACAACTGTGGAACAGTCGTAATAATAATAAAAAAAAATATAAAATTATTTTCACACCAAAAAATATTGAAATGGTTTGTTTATTACATAATTATTGTAATATGACATGATTATTGCCTCTATTATTTTTTTTTAATTATTCAAACATTAAATATTTTTATAATTGATTTTCATACTTCAATATTAAGGGTCAGGGAGAAGTCTTAAACTGTAATACACTTAAAACATAAAAGGTATTTACATTTTAAAATTCTAAAATTAAAAGATGAATGCCTGGTAAAAAGTTTCCAAATCAGGTTTAAAGGTGCTTTAAGTGATTTTAGCCATTCTAGAATTTCAACAATATGAGCTGTTGGATTAGCCACGCCCCCTTTTCGCTCATATTTTAACTAAGCTATGAAACCTCTTGTTCAGACATTTTCATGGATATGTAATCACAGCCGATAGCTCGGAGAGCCGGCCGGCTAGGGTTTGTTTTTAGCCTAGCATGGACCCCCGCCCTCTTGCCGTACTTCCGCTTTCTCTCACACCGCTTAGGACGTCCTCTCCTCTGGCCACCGGCATCAGGCAACACCGAGGCCTGGTCTCCACAGCAAGCCGAGTACGCCTAGCGCCTCTTGTAGGTCATCATGCAGCTTGGTTGTTGCATGAATCCTATATTTGAGCAGTGTCTGGCGATGGTAGACTTGAAAAAATAGCACCATTTTGGATCCGGAGTGGCCGCTGCGTGCTACTGCACCGCCATTTGGTTCACTATCTGCTCTTAAATGCACTGAAGTTGTTTCTAATTTATCGTTAATTTATCATTAATTTTCCTGTGAAATGTTTTTTTATTTTTACTTCCAGAAACCCACTGTTGCACTCTATTCAGCAACCTGGCCCGTCCCGATGAACAACAGTGTGCGGAAAGGTTAGCCAGTAGAAGTCTTTATAGTACAGTAGTAAAACATCCTGCTCAATGCTAAGGGTCAACGTGTCTCCAATGGTCAGTTGACCTGAAAAAAGGACAGGCAGGTCTCTACTTCTGTTTTTAAATATATCTATCATCACCGGCAGTCTCTCTGCATCCCTGAGCTCTGCCTGTTATATCACTCTCTCTGCTCTCAGAATGAGGTCCATCCTGCCATTAAAAATAACCAAAGACTCTTACATCTTCAGCAGGAGGTCTTCCCAGGGCACCAGAGTCACTTGCACACCTCAGGTTCTGTCGAATGCTCGCTCTCTCTCTCTCTCTCTCAAGCATGCACAAGCTAATTAAGGCTAATTTATATTACTGGCCAAACAAACTTCTTTTAGTTCACCTAAATATGATGACAAAATTACATTTTTTGTTCTGCTAATATGTTCGTTTTGTGATATTTCTCCAGTTCCACAAACATCCCTGAAATTCTTGACCAAGGAGAACCAAGGAGAAGAGTGCGGTACTGACTGTGCTAAAAGAGTGTCACAAAGCAATTTGGGACCCACTTTATTTTAGCTCTCTTTATTGACTATGTACTTAAACATTTGATACAATGTACTTAATATGTGCATCAGGGCTGGACTGGGAAGAGAAATCGGCCTGGGATTTTAGATAGCAACAGGCCCAAAAGATGTAGACCCGTTTAGTGGTCTGTTATGTATAACGCAGCGGCTCATTTTGCTTATTGCGGCTGATTCGGCCCATTTCACGGCCGACCCACCGGCCTGCTCGGTCCTTCCGATGGCCATTCCGCCACTGATTGGCCCCAAAGTGCGTCGGCCCACTGGGAAAATGCCCCGTATGCCAGATTACCAGTCCAGCCATGATGTGCATACACGTTGTTGCATTCCACATACATTTAAAGTATTTGCACGTAATTACATCTGTAGTTACACTATTAACATTACCCCTAATCCTAAACCTAACCCTACCCCAACCCTAAACCCTACTCCTTAACCTACCCATACCTTAACCTCAGTAGAAGCAAATGTGAATCTTATGAGAATTTTACAGAACGACATGCAGTTACACAATAAATACATTGTGTTGAATGTATTTTAACATCATTGTTAAGGGTCGAGCGCATAGTGTGCATGACGCAACTTAGTGAGTGCGGACTGTCCATGTGCAGCCCAGTGATGTGCTAAAAGACTGTCACAAAGCATTTGTAGTGTGAATGCATTGAAGACGTCCGTTAGGGCTAACAGTAAAAAGAGTACACTTTGAAAGGTTGAGCACTCGAGCATGTGCGAAACATAAACAAAGTATACTCTAGCCTTAAAGGCCAAAGTATACTTCGGTTTTCCACGTGCCATTACATCTCCTGCAGAGTGCATGTGACTCAAATTTCATCATGGACTCTACGCGTGCAGCCTAGTTTTTCTTGACAGGCAGACAGTCTTTGCATGTCGTAGGCGAATGCACCTGCCGTTGTGCTAAAAGAGTCACAAAGCATTTGTAGTGAGCATGCACTGAACGTGGTTAAATGAGTATACTTTGAAAGCCAACGGGTGCTCAACCATGTGTGAGACACAACGGCATTTTTGAACAGCGAGTTGCAACAGATTCACTATGATGGCTTTAGTTTTAAACACCCAGAACACATGAATTGAACAGCACTGTGGCGTGTGTTTTGGAGCAGTAGCTCTACCCAATATGAAAGTTCTCCACCTTTCCTCTCATTCTGCTTGCTTGATTGATTTAACAGGGGCTTAGAGTGCTGGGCTCCAAACTGCAGAGTATTCTCAGTGTGTACATATACTGTAAAGTCAAATCAGGGGCTAGATTCAAGGTCAGGTGCGTTAAAATAGTTTGCTGTGGATGTACAGATAAGTAACAAAGATGGCAGCAATCAAACACAGTCTATTAAGGAACCGTTTTTGTCATTTACATTAATGCATTTGGCAGATGCTTTTATCCAAAGTGACTTACAGTGCCCTTATTACAGGGACAATCCCCCCGGAGCAACCTGGAGTTAAGTGTCTTGCTCAAGGACACAATGGTGGTGGCTGTGGGGATCGAACCAGCAACCTTCTGATTACCAGTTATGTGCTTTAGCCCACTACACCACCACCACCGTCATCATTTACTCACCCAAATGCCATTCTAAACCTTTATGACTCTCTTTCTTCACACATCTAATGAAAGTGAATAGTGACTCCAGGCTGTCAAGCTCAATAAAGGGAAGACAAGCACATAAAACCACTTTAAAAGCAGTTGGTGCGACTAGTGCACCATTTTCCAAAGCAGAAGACTTGGGAAAGAGTACATGACCACTTTTACTGTGGTTTATAGTGTTTGTTTTTTTCTTATGGAGCTTTTTTGTGTGTGTCCTTTGCTTTTTACCAAGTCATATGGGTTTGTCAACTGTTTCCTTAAATACTCTGAGCGTGCGGGTTGCATAGGGTGGCCCTATACTCCCTGGCATTTAAACTCGAGTCCACGGCCCATTTTTTCTTTTGTGTTCCTCAGAAGAAAGTTATTTGAGTTTGTAATGTAGTTTCATTTTTGGGTGAACTATTCCTTGAAATACTTTGGGCGTGTGGGTCTACCACTAGCCCAATGACTCAGACAGTGAAATATGAAGGCTTTTTTTGCAGCTCACACCACAGAGCGATCACTTACATGGAACTATGTACATTTTTTTTTCCTGTTAAAAAATTGATTTACTGTATATATTTATCCATCCCGTAAATGAGATGAACAGCAGGGAAATGTCATTGAGAGAGAATTTTTCATCATGTTAATTTGGCTTGGATACTGCAACCATCAATATACTGTAGCTTCCAGACTTGGGTCCTTGGGTGAAGAATTAGCTGTATTTTTTATTATTTATTTATTTATTTTTTTGGTTCATAAAGAACTACATTGAATGTAAGTGGTGCTTGATTGCGCAAAACCAAGTACCATGATTCAAGTGTGTTCTGGATGGTTGTCAGAGTGTTGCTATGTGGTTGCCAAGGTCTTCTGAGGGGTTTTAGCCAAGGTTCAAGTGAAAAGAACCCACTCCCAAGTCTTTATATTATTCTGGTCCCTTCATTTGGCTCGGTCGTTCCTTTTATGCAAGTCTATGGGATTTTCTCACCCAATCGTACATCTGATTGCTTAGAAAGGTAAGAGCACACCTCTCCTCAACATGTCACATTATTTGAGGTATCATTAATGTTTGTTGCACAAATTTACGGTTAGAGGTTTTTTTAAATACCTAACCCTTAGTATAAGAAAACCCTTATAGTAAAGACGTCATTTAACACCTTCTGACAAACATTTAAACCAAAAATACTCCAATTTATGAGAAAAAAAACACAGCAGAACTTTTTTGGCCTTTTACAAGCCATCTATGGATTTCATTGTTCCGGAACAATCCATGTGGTGAGGAAGAGGCAAGCTGACAAGCCACACTCGGGGCAAAATCATCTGGATTCGGGCCCTTTGGGTCTAACCAAACCCTTTCAAGTAGAGTTGAGTGCTTTCTGAAGGTTGGTCCACATCACTGCCAGAGGTCTAAATGTGCCTCTTTCAAATGGCTGGGGAAAATACAGCAAATGCATCACAAGCAAATCTAAACCCATCTGTGGAGATTTGATTTGTTTCACTTTAGATGTTTAGAAGCCGTTTACTAATTTGATGAGTTATTTTTTTTAATTTTGTATCTTCATAGATGATCTGATGAGGTTGAAAACAGAATTGCACCTGACAGAAAGAAATTAGGTGATCGTTTTATTAGTTCAACTTTCTATCGTGATATGCTGTGGAATCAACATGATGACACGGGAAGTCGGAATGCTGAAATTTCCAAATTTCTGGTACCCTAGGATAGGCAACAGTATGCTTCCCTTGTGGCGCGACTGGTAACGTGTTGCGTCAGTTGCATGGGAGACCACAGTTCAGTCCCCTTTAAAAAATCAGGTTTGTATAAACAATCATGAGCTTGATGAGGTTGCATTTTTATCCCTAACATTGCATTTTGTCTCTACAAATGGTTAGGGTTAGATTTGGGTTGTGGTCAGAGCTGGACTGGTAATCTGGCATACCGGGCATTTTCCCTGTGGGCCGACTCACTTTGGGGCCGATCAGGGGCGGACTGGCCAATGGGAGAACCGAGCGGACCAGTGGGTCGGCCGCGAAACGAGCCGAATGGGCTGCGATAAGCTAAAATGAGCCGCCGCATTATGCAGAACGGACCACAAAACAGTGCCGCGATATGCAGAAAAGGACAGCGAACACAAGTTTTGTGCCAGTTGCCATGTAAAACTAGGCAACTATATTGGCACACACTTGACAATATGTATGTGAGATCAGGCTGATGGAATTGCGCTGCAATAGTGGGGTTTTCCTTTTACATAATACTATTATGCATATTTTACATAAAACGTATAAGCGGATATTCGCAAACATGAGAGATCGTCAATATTTTACAGTGGTGTGTGTAAATGTAAAAGTATAGTTTATAGTGTAGGTGCTTTTCCCACTGTAGTCCCAGAAATCTTTAATACTTTCCGCTGTGTTGCCCGCTTGGGCTCCAACCTATGATGTTTGTTCTCCAGTGTGTTCCACTCACATGCGCACTCCTCAAAAACCTGTTAGAATGCCTCTTATGTGTTAACATGGCCACATTAAGCCACGTTCTCCTAAAGTAGGAAACCTAGAGTAGGTGTGTTAAACCACTTTCTCTTAATCCCTTAAACGGCATAAGGAAATCGTCTCATTTACATGATGTTTCAGTGCAAAGATCCTGGGATAAACCGTTTTCTTAAGTGCAAGTAAACGTGGGCATGGTGCCGTTTACATGCCAACAAATATGCTGATTTCTCTCTAAAATCAACTTGATTTTCTGACAAGGCAAAAAATCCGCATTTACATGACATTTGAAATAATCGCGTTATTCTCTACATTTGACGCCCTCGACAATCGCACACATTTGTGTTTACATGGCACGCAAAATCTATGTCAAATGGACTACATCAATGGACAAAAATCTACCCCTGTCAATCGGGTTATTCATAAGCCGTTTATGGCCTTTACGCGATAAAGGAACGCGGTTTATTGCGTATTAAACACGTAAACATCTCACTTTCATCAGTTTGTGACTTCGTCAGGTTGCGTCTTTAACTCAGAAAGCAGTTTTGTGTAATCCGAACAGAGCCATAATTAAAGGAAAATAAGCAGTAGATGACGCACTAACGAATCTCAAATTAACATTTATATCACAGGTTCTCCTTAGGAGTACTGATCACACCACAGAATAATGAGACATACACACAACACACACACAAACAAAAATGCTCACAAAGCAGCTGCACTGAATCCCACATTTTAAACGAAACCGTAAACAGCCCTATATGCACACACACAAATGTCACCACACCAGATGTTCACTTCAATGACAGTATAAGTTTGCTTTAAGGAAAGTAAACTCTGCCTGAAAGGCTGAAATCACTTACGTTTATTTGTGTAAGGATGTGAAACATATGTCCCAATGTACCAAATCTTGAATCACAGACAAAGTGAAACGCACAAATACGCCATCCAAAAACATATTCCGAGCTCCTGGAAAACTAGTAAATATTCACATTCATTGCAAATAGTATGTCATAAGTACAAACATTTATAGCTGAAGTGAATAATGTCTGCTCACTAGCGCCACCAAACGGAAAGGCAAAAATAAACATTTTCAAACCACTTCCCGAATACAGTTTTCCTGAAAGTTACCTTACGAGTGGCTTACTCACAGATGTTTCTGCATATTAAGCTAGGATAGAAGAAAAAATTTTAACACTAAAAAAAGTTGGGGGGAGTGTAATGGGAGCCAGCTGGTAGATAACTGCCGGAGATGCCAGTTCGAGACCCGTTCAGAGCGGGGCGTCCAGGGCCAGTTACAATGTTACCGTGACCCGGATGGGAGTGAGGTTTAGGGGGGTGAGTGTAACGGGAGCCAGCTGGTAGATAGCTGCCGGCGATGCCATTTCGAGTCCCGTTGAGAGCGGGGCGACCAGGGCCAGTTACAATGTTACCATGTCCCGGATGGGAGTGAGGTTTAGGGGGGTGAGTGTAATGGGAGCCAGCTGGTAGATAGCTGTACAGTGTGTAAAGCTCACTCTCCTGACCTCAAGACGTGCACTAGCGACTGATGCTAGAGACTGTAGCCTCCCACTCCAGAGAAGCCGGTTTGAGTCCCGTTCCAAGCGGGGCGACCAGGGCCGGTTACAATTATTACATTATATTTATTTATTTATTATTTAATAATAGAACAGATTCTAAGCTAGGGTGAAGGATTTGGGACATATTGCAAGGAGGATCATTTTCAAAATGTTGGTATTTAAGGGTACACCCTTACCTGACAGTCGTTCATATACGAAGGTTTTTTCCTTATTAAGGCACTTACTGACCGAAGCAGAATCCTCCATTATTTGGGTCGAATGCACACCCAGGAATTTTTTTATTTTTTTACTTAAACTAGAAACATTTGTACACGAAGATTGTGCTTGGGACATGTCCCTACCATCCCAACCTAAATCTACGCCTATGATTCTAAGATATATAGGAGACATTTATTTGAGACTTTTCCTTTACTTGTTCATGCTTTGCCATAGACAATTTATCGCCTTTCAAACCAGAAAACATCTACAGTCAATTGTTGTTTATCTGTCTAGGATTCTTAAGCAGTCATATATGACTTACTGTAAAACCCACATCCACACATAAAACCTTTTACAGTATGTGCAATATCCTGCTAGTCATCAGAGCATCAATATTATAGTTTCATCCTCTATTTACACACCAAGCAGAGGAGACACGATGGTCATTTTGCACATTACATTAGCAGCTTTTGACTACTGTGGGATTAGATAAACCGCAGAGCTTTCAACTAAAAGAAAATGTAAAACAGTAGGACATCTGCAGTAGCTATTTATCTTTGTATTTTATTCATTTTTCATGTCTAGACTTCTCTCACTTGCTCTTCTCCTGAATTATAACAGAGGATCTGGGACTTCAATGTCTCACATTTGGTAGCACCTGCAGTGACATCACCTTCCAGAATTTTACAGCAGCATAAATCATTCGAAGACCTGTCTGTCTTTGGCCGGCTCACATCATCAGGACTTCCTCAGCACATCTTTAGGGGGGAAGGGTCCCTTTAGGTTGGTCTATCCAGTCAGGGAAAAGACTTCTTGTGTTTGTAGAGTCCTACAGGGCAAGGTGGAGGCCAGCATTCTGCACTACAGTGTAAATTTCACAGAATGGCATCATATACATGTCTAGACCGAGTTTACAAAAGCAAAACCTGCTCTTGAGCTCAATGGAAACCTCACATAGATGCTCCTCACACATACGACTGCAACAGAGTGTCAAAAAGTAGAACAAGTGCTTCCAGAGTACTAACTTTAAACCAGAGGCCTTCTGAAATTTAGAAGAGCTTGACATTTTTATTTATTGTCATAAATTCCAGTGCATGTTGCAGTTTATTCTACATTTACATTTATGCATTTGGCAGACGCTTTTATCCAAAGTGACTTACAGTGCACTTATTACAGGGACGATTCCCCCCGGAGCAACCTGGAGTTAAGTGTCTTACTCAAGGACAAAATGGTGGTGGCTGTGGGGATTGAACCAGCAACCTTCTGATTACCAGTTATGTGCTTTAGCCCACTACGCCACCACCACTCCACACATTTTGTCCACTCCAAAAATTCTGGTCTAGAAACACCCAATGGAGTATTTTCACATATAGGTTTGAAACATGGAAGTAAACTATAGCAGGTTTAACTTCTATTAACCTGTTTCATGTCCAAAACCCCATATTCCTTTAGTGTGTTGCGCTGTGGGATGTGGCAAAAGTCGGCGCAACTATTGTGTCTGTTTATAAAGCTTTAATTATCATAGACAAAATGGTATTCTTCTTTTAATAAAGTTACATCTTTCAACTGATATGGCTTCAGTTTGCCAAAGTCATGCAGAGATGTAGTGGGAGAGCAGGATGAAACACTTGCTGGCTTTTGCTCATTGGCATGTTGTTATAGCTGTCATTCCAATACAGTACATGCGTCAATTAAATTTAAAACATAATTGAGATTTTAATACAATTAAACTAGAAATGCACACAAGACAATACATTTGTAATAGATGTATGTGATAGTTTAACACATTCTAATAAATAAAAAAAGCACTATTATGTCAATGTATTGTATATATTTAAATATGATATATTAATGTTGAAAACAACACATCATAAATTATTATTATTATATATATATTGGCATGGGAAATATATATATTTGGCATGGGAAAAGTTGTTTGTTACAGGGGCTACATTATGCTTAAAAAGGAATAATTCACCCAAAAATGTAAATTCTCCCATCATTTACTCACCCTCATGCCATCCCGGATGTGTTTGACTTTCTTTCTTCTGCAGAACACAATTAAGATTTTTAGACGAATATCTCAGCTCTGTAGGTCCATACGATGCAAGTGAATCAGTGCTAACATTTGGAAGCTCCACAAATCACATAAATCAGCATAAAGTAGTCTAATCCATGTGCCTCCAGTGGTTTAATCCATGTCTTCAGAAGCAATATGATAGATGTGGTGAGAAACAGATCAATATTTTATCCCTTTTTTACTATTAATTCTCCTCCCTGCTCAGTCAATCTCCACTTTATCTTCTTGTGTTTTTGGTGTTTCACGTTCTTCATGCATATCGCCACCTACTGGGCAGACTTTTGGGTAATATGTATGAGTAGTATGGTAGTATGGCACTCCGAACATGCACTTTGTTGTATTACTTCGTGTTTCTGGTAAAGCCCTCTAGACAAAACGCTCATCCATATCCTGATAGATCAGATTACAAAAACAGCACCTCTAATACTGTGCCCTATTGTCAAATGATTTATACTTATAACTACATAAATCATATTTTCTATGCATCATCATGTCACAGGAAGCCCCACCAAAAGGACACAGAGTTCATGAGTGTCACCACATGGCTAACAGGAAAATATTTCATCACTACAGTGACAGAAAATGAAACAGCAGCTAAAATAGTACACGTAGGTCAAATCACTCGTATATAATGTGGACCGGCAGTCTGACTACAAACAATGTATGAGATCTAATGTTGGGATATAATTGGTTTTATTTTATCACATTTTTGTGGTACTATTTAAAGATCTTTTAAAAACATTTCTGACCTAGAACATAAAGGTAAACTATATTTTCTGGCCTCTCGGACCTAAAAATCCTCTTTAAACATTTTTCACAATACATGGCCAACAACACCAGGTGTTTCTCTCATTTCAGCTGAACTGACAATGTTATATATGACTTTACATGTGTGTGCATTTTTGTTTTTGTGTGCATATGTGCATCCAAGCGTAAGGCTTAGGGGTCGTTGTACACGTTTGTGTGTGTCTAATGGGACGAGCAGAAATCCTGAATCTGTATATGAAATTATTGCACTTTGTGACTAAACTGTATCTTTACCCCAGACATACAACACACACATCCCATGTCAGCATTATTTATGATGATTGAGGGTGTTTTTAAATTAATGTGGAAAAATTGCAGATAAAATGTGACGCTCTTCCATACATCCCACATATTAGAAATAATAAGTCAGATAAAAATATCATTATAATAAATAATACAGAAAAATTTACAGAAATTATAATAAATAATACATATAATAAATAATCGAATAAACATTGTAATAAAAATTTAAATGATAATTTTTTTAATTATTTGATAACATTAAAAAATGGTTAAAAATGAAATACATTAATTAATTAATTAATTAAAACGTTATTATTATTATAAGAAAATTAAGAAATAAACCAAGGTTTTAAAACAAAGTTCATGTCAAAAAATACTCTGCCACTACAATGTTTTTTTTAGACATATCACCATGGTAACATTGTCATTTTAAACATGTACCATGATAATAACATAATACGAATTGGTATTTATGAAAGTAAAATGATATAGCAAAATAATATATTATTATTAGTAGTAGTAGTATTGATTACCATATAATTATCAATAATAATTATTAATAATAACAATAATTATAATGATAATCATTTAAAATAATCATAAGAATTGACAATTATTATTATCATCATCATCAACAACAACAACAACAACAACAACAACAACAACAACAGTAATATACAATCATTGTTCCATGGAAGTTACCTCCACTGTACATTTTTGTAAATGAAATCACCAGAAAGAATGATGAAAGTTTAGTTTTATGGGATTTAAAAGCAAATTTAATAATAAATAAAATAAACTGTATTTATTTAATTAACAAAATACAAGTGTTTTTAAGGGAAATGAGTGCTGTATACAAAGTGCACTTTGTAGGATTTTTAAAAATCGTACAAAAAAGTACTTCTTTCGCATAATGATATGTCCTGTTTTGATTCACACACAGACCATTTGGTGTTTTTCCGCCTTAAACTGAAAGATTTCTCATACTCGTAATTAAAGTGATCTGTTTGTAGACAAAACTTCATTGTGTCAGATGGCATGAGCTCTCCTGACGTATATAAGACTGACAAACAGCACCTGGCGTGGGCCGCATTGTACGCTTGATTATTGGCAGGAAGTCTTGTAGGAAAGCACAATAGGGTGTTTTGTTTCCCTTAACTTTCATCCCTGCTTTTCCTCCTCTTTTTTTCAATCAAAGTCAGGCCATGTTTGTTGAGTATTTTCAGTAATTCTCCACCTGCATGTGCCTGTAGATGCAGGTTGGTATATAAAATGTCTCTTTTTTTCTTTTTTTGCAACTAAGATGTGTCAGTTTTTGTTGCAAAGTTCTAGTTTAAACACATGTTTTTGGTTTTATTTGCCTGTCAGTGTTTGTCTTCTCTGAAAAAAAGTTAAATGTTGTTTGAAAAGTCCTTAGTGCTTTTTCTATTGTTGTTGTCTGCTCATTTGTTCACTCTGCACCCAATTATGATCTATAATGGTCTTTAGCAATTACTGCATTTTACACATTAAACATATGCATTGCCCAAAATCGCTCCTTCACTATTCACTTTATAGTTAATGCCACATCGCTGACTTTATGGGGAAAGAGTGAGCCGAAGAGAGTGCATTAGGACACAGCCATCCATTACTGCACATTGTGCATGACGTTATGTACACATCACTTTCCGAATGTCTTTTCAAACCACAAACAAATGTGGTTTGGATTGGGTTTGTAAAAATGTTTTTTTTTTTAGCTGTTCAGAGTTAGACTAACATAAATGTATTTGAGTCGGCCGTGCCAAAAAAATCAAGATTTTTGCACCTGTTTGAACAAAGCATTCGTGTCTTTCCAATTTCGACAAAGAGAAAATAGAGAAGAAGGTGTTCATGGAAACACTGTCTGTTACCTTGGCTTGAAGCACATGCATTATAAGGAAGTTAATAACACTGGGAATAACACTGGGAGTTGAAAGCAAAGCCTGCAGATCTATTTTCAGATATTGCATGCAAAAAAACACCAGCAGTCAAGGGCACTGTTAAAAAATGTCACTTTATCCCTTGTTCAAGAAGAAGAAGGTCAGGATGGAAACACATATTAGTACACATAGAGAGTTAACCTTTGGATTCATATTGCAATTTAAGTATGTTTTGCATTCACAAATCTTTTACTGAACAATCAATTTACTTTATGTGGGTGTTTTTTCAAGTTGGGTGCTATGCTGGGGGGGGGCAATAATTATTTTTCAAAGTGGTGCTGCTTGCTAAGACTTGAGGAGAGGTGTGCTAATCCTTTTTAAGTGATCAGACTTACAATTTTCGCATGGTGGACAAAAAAGCTGTGATGCTTTAACAGCTCAGGACTGTGACATACATGTGATATGCCTATTTATACAAAACAACTTAAAGGTGTTGCCTACACAACTCATGTCGAGGCAGATAGAAGCTTAGATACAGGCAAATCAGACGGTGTCTTATAACCTGGGTCTCTTTAGCACTTCTGAAATCAGCACAGTGGAAAAACGCGGGACTATTAACCGGTTTCACTATTAACATTGATTGAAAGATTTCATGGTCAATAAACCGTAACAAATTTTAATCTGTGTTAAGAGAATGTGAAATGTTTTATTTAGATGTGGCAAAAATATAACATTTCTAAATATGTATAGAATATATGGATATATAATATAAAAATACTAACTGTATTTTTGTTGGTGCAATCTCGAGTTCCTTGTGCCGGGCTGGTCAGTTCATTTGGTGCTTGGCCAGGTGCTGTGGACTGAACGTGAACTTTTAATCCACGTGAAATTAGAGTTACACACAAATATACAATATGGCAGAGGGATTCGATCAACCACACTTACAGTATATCTGGTAAAAAGCGACTTAAATTGGCTGTTTGGGAGCATTTTGATTTTTTAAAGGGATATTAAAAGACGACAAATGATAAAAGTCTGCATTAGGATTTCTGTAATAGTTGCAGAAGAAAAGAGGCCCAACAAGCTGTTGGATGCCATGAACTAAATGTTGTGCAACCACAATATTTCTAATCTTACAATTATTTTTATGCACTTTTGAATGTGGAGCAAAGATCGCCCTGTTACTCCAATCGCTCCGGTTACATTGAAGCGTGTCATCCTGCGGTCCGAAAGCACATAAGTGGCAGTGTGCCGACCTATAATGGAGGGTCTTTTACTTTAGGATTTTGATCGTTTTGTGAAGTTAAATATTATAATTAGGACTATCAAACGATTAAAACTTGTACTCGAATGAATTATTTGATATGCCGATTAATTAATCAAATTAATCTAAATTAATTTTGCATATCAATATTTGCTGAGAAAGGTCCTCAAATAACAATATTTAAATATATAATTTTTAAGTTTTTACAGTTATATTTAAACAATCATAAATATAATATATATTATTAATATAATAATTCAGATAATTAAAATTGATTTAATCATTGTGGCAGACGAGTAAATTATTAATAAGACACTAAAACCTGGAGTCGTGAGTTCGAATACAGGGCGTGCTGAGTGACTCCAGCCAGGTGTCCTAAGCAACCAAATTGGCCCGGTTGCTAGGGAGGGTAGAGTCACATGGGTTAACCTCTTCATGGTCGCTATAATGTGGTTCTCGCTCTCGGTGGGGTGCGTAAGTTGTGCGTGGATGCTGCGGAGAATAGCATGAAGCCTCCACATGTGCTATGTCTCCATGGTAACGCGCTCAACAAGCCATGTGATAAGATGCGCGGATTGACGGTCTCAGACGTGGAGGCAACTGAGATTCATCCACCGCCACCCGGATTGAGTCGAGTCACTACACCACCATGAGGACCTAGAGTGCATTGGGAATTGGGAATTCCAAATTGGGGAGGAAAGGGGAGAATTTTCTATTTAAATAAGACATTACAAAAGGTAGATTTAGAAGGGAATATATTGTTTATTTCTATAAAATTGAACATATGCCAACCATTGGCCAACAGTCCACGACAATTCATTTTGCCATTAAATTTGTAAATGTATCATTGTATACCTGCATCAGATAGACACTTTTGTAGCGTATCACTTTGGTTGCCTCTTACCGTAAATGCAAAGTTTTTAAGTCGCTGTGAAGTTAAACATAGTTTGAAAGGTAGAAAAACACGTCTCGAGATCCTCGCATTCAGAACTGCGCTTTATCCAGCTGTGTTGAACGCAAGAATGAGTCCTCATCTTGTGCTGTCGCTAGTGTCAAGCAAGCCTGAGTGTCTTTTTTTTTCTCTGAACATCTTTGTGTTGCCTAAAGAGCTGAAGTTTGGCTTACTGCCCCCTGCTGAGAACAGGTGGTACTTCAAGCTTGAATTGCTCGGATGGTAGGAATATTCATTATTGCAGTATGGGGGGCATGATTAATCACATACATTTTGTAAAATAATTTTGTATAATTATTTACGTTAAATAGACAGCACCTAGTTATAATCATTTAGCCTGTTTTTTGCTGTTGTTATTGTATATAGTGTAAAGGGATTAAAGTGAAAGGAGGAGGCGAGAACCGGCTTGACAATATAAATCATAGTTTAATATAAAAATGAACCAAAAATACAAACACACACACAGATGTCGGAATCTCTCTCTCTCTCTCTCTCTCTCTCTCTCTCTCTCTCTCTCACACTACCGTCTTCAGTCGGCCTTTATCCCTCTCTGAGGCTTGATTAGTCTTGCAACGTCGTATGACGTACAACCCTCATACGGGCCGGAGAGGCGGACGGAACGTCCCACCACATTTTTGGCAGCGGTAACCGCTCCAGGCGGTTGGTTGGTTGGTTCCTCCATTTCCAGGCGGCCGGGCTCCTCCGTCTCCCTGCAGATGGCACCGGCAGCTCCTTTGGGGTGGATGGTAGCGGCGAGAGCTCCACTACGCCGCATCCCTCCTCCTTCCCGGGTTTCAGCACCAGTGTAAAGAGATTAAAGGGAAAGGAGGAGGCGAGAACCGGCTTGACAATGAACCAAAAAGTCAAACACACACACAGGTGTCGGACAGCTGTCCGTAAATCTCTCTCTCTCTCTCTCTCGTACTGTCGTCTTTGGCCGGCTTTTATACCTCTCGAGGGCTAATTAGCCTGATTAGGGGCCGGGTGCGTGGAATCACGACCCGGCCCCACCCTCCGCCCTGCCACACTCAGTTATCCTATTGTCGGGCTGTGCTTGGAGTCCATATATAACCCTAATGCATCTACTTACACGTTCACTTGTGATAAGATTACATGGCTTTTTTTGTCTCAGTAGACTATTGTTAAATAATATTGTTAAACAATTGCAGATAATCATAAAACCGGATAACGTCTCGGTTACGTATGTAACCTCCGTTCCCTGATGGAGGGAACGAGACGTCGTGTCGAAGAAGCGACACTAGGGGTCTCTCTTGAGCGCCGAAAGATACCTCTGATCTATGAAAAAAGGCCAATGAGAGTTGGTGAACAGTATTTGCATACTCCGCCTCCGGATACGGATATAAAGGCGAGAGAAATACGCTCGTTCATTCAGGATTTTTCTGAGGAGCCGGGAGTGTTCCGGGCATCTCAGCGGCTCGGCTCAGCGACGTGGCCGGGAAGACACGACGTCTCGTTCCCTCCATCAGGGAACGGAGGTTACATACGTAAACGAGACGTTCCCCGTCTGTCGCTCACTTCGACGTCGTGTCGAAGAAGCGACACTAGGGGTCCACTTCAAAACTCGCCATGCGCTGAGCCGTGTACGTGTACTGCTGACACAGAAGCGGGCAGGTATTTTGCACGTGCACAAGCGACCAACTGTGTTCAGGCTGCACGTACTCTTCCCCAATGCCCCGAAAAAGCGTCAGCACCCTTTTGGTTACCCTAGGGGGGAACAAGGTGACGCTCCCAACTAGGGAACGGGCCAAGCCTGGCTGGGCCTCTTTTCTCTCTATGTTTTCTCGGCATGGAGCAAGAGCAGCCGGGGCCCTTAACGCATCGAGGGAAGGGGGGTCTTATTCCGAAGTCCTTTTAGGGGGAAAAGACCCTGCGGAGGCCACAACCGCCCAGCAGGGGAGGTATAGGTGGCAAAATACATCACATGGCCACTTTGGGCATGTGGGAGGAAATGGCGCAGTGGTAGATCCAGCCTCGAAGAGGGGGGAGTTGCTACAACACGGCGACCGGAGGGCAGCGAAGGACTGCCTAAGGGAGACGCGGGTTAGCTCGCAAGGTGACCGTACCGCGGAAATACACACAGAAGGAGTCCCGTAGGAGGCCTGATCTGTGGAGCACCTATTCCAGTAGGGGTAGCCGGAGGTACCCGTAGTGGACTGGACCAGCACGTTCCTCCGCTGAACTGCTGCGGGCCCGAAGGGCTAGGGAGGAATCAACCAGGGACCTGGGTCCTCTGGGACAAAAGCGCACTGTTTTGCCTTGGCAGAGGGAAACGGCGCTGGAACAAGCGGTTCACCCGGTCAGATCGTCAACGTGTACCGAGTTCTACGGGCTCGGACCTGAGAGAACACGGGACGAGACTGACTCAACCCTGAGATCATAAGGGTGTTAGGTGCTGCCCAGCCCGCAGCTCTACAAATGTCTGCTAGGGAGGTGCCCCTCGCCAGTGCCCAAGAGGATGCCACGCTCCTAGTGGAGTGGGCTCGAACCCGTAAGGGGGGGGCATGGCCTGGGTGTGATAGGCCAACTGAATGGCATCCACCACCCAGTGAGACACCTCTGTTTGGAGACAGTGTTCCCTTTCTGCTGTCCTCCAAAGCAGACAAAGAGCTGCTCAGAGCGCCTGAAGGCAGGCATAGGGCTGGGTCTGCCCCTCCCGGGAAGCGCTTGTAGGTTCACTACCTGATCTCCAGGGGGCGTGGTAGGAACCATGGGCACATAGCCCAGTCGAGGTCTTAGGATCACATGAGTATCTGCCGGACCGAGCTCCAGGCAAGTGTCGTTAGTAGGGAACGCTTGCAGGTCCCCGACCCTCTTGATGGAAGTGAGCGTGATCAGCAGGGCCGTCTTTTCAGGAGAGGGCCCTGAGCCAACTGATTCTAGCGACTCGGGGGGGGATCTCTAAAGACCGGCGAGGACCACCGAGAGATCCCAGGAGGGGAACAGGTTTGGCCGGGAGGGGTTTAACCTCCGGGCACCTCTTGGGAACCTGACGGTTAAGTCGTGCTTACCCAGAGACTTGCTGTCTACTGGGTCGTGGTGAGCTGCGATAGTGGCAACATACACCTTCAAGGTGGATGGGGACAGCCTCCCCCCCAACCTCTCCTGTAGGAACAGGAGCACAGACCTAACTGCGCACCTCTGTGGGTCTTCTGCCCGGGAAGAACACCAATTTACGAACGGACGCCATTTCAGGGCGTAGAGTTGCCTGGTAGAAGGGGCTCTGGCTTGGTTGAACGTGGCTACGACCATGGGTGGTAGACCAGCTAGATCTTCCGCATCCCGTTCGGGGGCCAGACGTGGAGGTTCCAAAGGTCTGGGTGCGGATGCCAGAGCGTGCCCCGTCCCTGAGAAAGAAGGTCCTTCCTCAGGGGAATTCGCCAGGGAGGGGCTGTCGCGAGGAGTACAAGGTCCAAGAACCAGGCCCGAGTGGGCCAGTAAGGAGCCACGAGAGTGACTTGCTCCTCGTCCTCCCTGACCTTGCACAGCACCTGTGCAAGAAGGCTCACTGGGGGAATGCGTACTTGCGCAGCCCAGCCGGCCAGCTGTGTGCCAGTGCATCTGCCCCGAGGGGAGCCTCTGAACGGGCGTACCAGAGCGGGTAGTGGGAGGTCTCTCGGGAGGCAGAGGGGTCTACCTGGGCCTACCCGAACCATTCCCAAATCAGCTGAACCGAGTGGGGGTGAAGCCTCCACTCTCCACCAGGCAAGCGTTGTCATGACAGCGCGTCCGCTATCACATTGAGGTTGCCGGGGATGTGAGTGGCACGCAGCGACTTGAGTCGGTGCTGGCTCCAAAGGAGGAGACGACGGGCGAGTTGTGACATATGACGGGAGCATACGCCGCCTTGGCGATTTATGTACGCGACCGCAGTGGTGCTGTCCGACCTGACTAGGATATGTTCGTCCCGAATTAACGGGAGAAACTTCCGCAGGGCCAAAAGGACGGTCAACAACTCGAGGCAGTTGATGTGCCAACGCAGCTGGGCCCCTTTCCAATGGCCTGAGGCTGCGTGCCCGTTGCAAAAGGCGCTCCAACCCAATCTGGAGGCGTCGGTCGTGACCAGGACGCGTCTGGACACCTTCTGTAGGGGCACTCCAACCCGTAAGAAACAGGGGTCTGTCCAGGGGTTGAATGTCTGACGGCAGGCGGGGGCGATTGTTACCCGGTGCATGCCGTGGCGCCATGCTCGTCTCGGGACTCGGGTCTAGAGCCAGTGTTGGAGCGGTCTCATATGCATCGACCCCAGCGGCGCGACCGCCGCGGAGGATGCCATATGCCCCAGGAGCCTCTGGAAAAGTTTTAAGGGGACTGCTGTGCCTGGCCTGAAGGCGGCGAGGCAGTTCAACACTGACTGGGCACACTCGTTGGTGAGACGTGCCGACATTGAGACCGAGTCTAACTCCATCCTGAGAAAAGAGATGCTCTGAACTGGAGTGAGCTGGCTCTTTTCCCAGTTGACCTGAAGCCCCAGACGGCTGAGGTGCCTGAGCACCTGGTCTCTGTGGGTTTTGCATAGTAACTCTGGTGAGAGGACAGAGACAGGCCGAAGGGGAGGACTTGTACTGATACACCTGGCCCCCGAATGCAAACCGCAGGTAGGGGCGGTGTCGGGGCAGGATGGAGACGTGGAAGTACGCGTCCTTCAGGTCTACCGCTGCGAACCAATCTAGATGCCGGACGCAGGTTAAGCGTGAGCATTTTGAACGGGAGTTTGTGCAACGCTCGGTTGAGAACTCGCAGGTCCAAGATTGGTCGTAAGCCGCCGCCTTTCTTGGGTACGATGAAGTAAGGGCTGTAGAAACCCTTCTTCATCTCGGTTGGAGGGACAGGCTCTATCGCGTCTTTGGCCAGAAGAGTCATGATTTCCGCGCGCAGGGAGTGGGCGTGTTCGCCGTGTACTGCGGAAAAGCGGACGCCCATGAAGGGGGGCGGGGGCCTGGCAAACTGAATTGCGTAACCGAGTCGGATGGTCCGGGCCAGCCAGCGAGACGGGTTGGGAAGTGAAAGCCACGCGTCCAACCTCTGCGCTAGGGGCACCAAAGGGACGATTAATTTTGATGTACCCGGCGGGGCTTCGCAGCGGGGCGGAGCAGGTAGGGCAGCGTTGGGCGGTGACGGGTGACCTGCGGCTGAGGTGCTGAGACAAGACTCAAAGCACTTACCTTGCTCCGCACACCCGGCAGGTGGCGGGTTACTGACTGAGGAGGAGGTCCTGGGTAGGCGTCCTCTAGACTCGTCGGAACCGGCCGGCCGGGGGACAGTCGTGGGGCTGAAGACAGGTGGTCCGTGTCCAGGAAGCCAGGACTGTTGATATCTGGGGGCAAAGTGCCGTGAGAACGGCATTTGCGGGCCAGGTGACCCAGAGACAAAAGGAAATAGCTCATTACAGAGAATATGAGAATGTGAAAATTAATTCAACAAGAAAAGATTCTCCTCCCGGCCCTCCACCAGGGACGGAGCGGTCTTACCAGCCTCCGGAGCTAACATCTTGGTCCCTGGGTTGAACGTCTACGGACAGCCTGGGAGCCTTCCGGGTCCTCGAGGGGGTCCGTGAGACGGGGGCGTCCATTTCCTGCAGCGTGCTCGACGCTGGGGCTGAGAGCTGGGCCCGGGTTGAGGCGGAGCAGGGTGTTTCACAGCCGCAGGAGGACGCCCATCGGCGAGCAGACGGGCATGGCCCATGGCGGCAGGCTTGCGGCGGGGCAGGATGTGTAGTGGCCTCCGTCTGCCTCACCGCTGAGGACTGCTGGGCAGAGTCGTCAACGGTGGCGCCGAATGGACGGAGCTGGGAGACGGGGGTGTGGGAGAAGGTGTGCCTTGTCCGCCTCCCGCATTTCGACCAGGTCCAGTCCACAGGTGCGTTTCTGGACCACAAGGGGTGGCCATCGCCTGTTCGAGTGCCAGCGCTTCTGACCTCCGTGGCCCGGGGGCGCGGTTGGTCATCCAGCGCAGTTCCTGCAGCACATCAAGAACAGGACTACCCAAGGTGCAAGTTTTGAAGTGCCTTGGCCTGGCATTGGTTGCAGGAAGGGCCGTGGCGTGCAGAGTGGAAGCGGTCTGGGACCGTTCCACCGCGAGGGTAGTGAGAGCGGAGGAGCGAAGAAGCCTTGGCTTAGCTCAACTCGTCGTGCACGTCCGGGAAGAAAGGAACGGGGGGGGGGGGCCTGGCTGTGAGCGGCGCACCTGCCCGCGGAACCGATCAAGTAGCCCGGGAAAGCATAGCGGATCTCCGTGCGTCAGGCTCAGGCTGGGCGGCAGACCCGAAGGTGGCGGCCCAGGCGAACGATCAGCATCCGATGCCACTGTAACGCTCTCCGATGCAGCGGTGATGTCATCCAATTCTGAGGCAAGCAAGCGTGCCGGGGAGGCGGGCGGTTCGAGGGGGTTTACCCGGCGAACAGAGCCCGTCATATTCCCCAAATCGCCTTCATCGCCCGCGGCGCCTGCGCCGATCCCGTAGGAAGAAGGCGGAGCGCGGGGGGCGGCTGAAGTGGCTTTCTCTCATTACAAAAGAAAGCCGTGCGACCGCAATGCTATAACGGCCATGTTCTCACACTGAGAAGATGAACCATTGGAGAGAATACTCATCCCGAGCTCAGACGGAAGCAAACAAGCGTGCCGGGGAGGCGGGAAGTTCGAGGGGATTTACCCGGCGAACAGAGCGCGTCATTGTCCCCAAATCGTGTTCATCGCCCGCGGCGCCTGCGTCAATCCCGTAGGAAGGAGGCGAGGTGCGGGGGGCGGCTGAAACGGCTTTCTCTCATTACAAAAGAAAGCCACACGACCGCAATGTTGCCATGGCTATGTTCTCGCACTGAGAACATAAACCATTCATAAAACATTGCTTGCGTGCGATCGCAGCCCAGGCATGCAAGACAGTGTTTTATGACCGAGAGAGGTGGGGAGAAATCACCGCATCCAGAAACTACACAGGGGCGGAAATTACATCTTTATAAAGACGCATCCTGAAAAGGACGTTCAACGCCGCTGTGTAATGCTCTTTCAGAGAAATAAACTCTTTTATGGAGAGAATCACTCTTTCAACTCTTTTAACTCTGCGCTGTCGAAGCGCCCAGGGGCAAACTGCACGCCGGCAGTGAAGAGAAAAGCCGCTGTAGTGCGCCGTAAATCCAACAGCAAAGCAGAGCGTCAGAGGATCAGAAGCAGGATCAGTTGTGTTACTCGCAGCTGACTGCATACACACGACCATCGGCTCCGAAGAAAATTATTGAATGAACGAGCGTATTTCTCTCGCCTTTATATCCGTATCCGGAGGCGGAGTATGCAAATACTGTTCGCCAACTCTCATTGGCCTTTTTTCATAGATCAGAGGTATCTTTCGGCGCTCAAGAGAGACCCCTAGTGTCGCTTCTTCGACACGACGTCGAAGTGAGCGACAGACGGGGAACCAATTTTACCCATTGCATCCCAAACATCAACATGAAGTTTTGCCTATTAGCAACAAAATAATACAAAAAATAAAGCCCTCTTTCTTTTCACACCCAATTCAACTACAAATGGATAAAATCAAGTCCTGCTCTACATTTTATCTTCTTGAATATCCTGTTTCATACCGAAATACATCTTATTACGGGCATATAAAGCATTGCAGCAATGTTTCACACAAACTTAAGAAATCATAAGGCCTCAATGATAGGCTATATTAGACTAATCTATTATTTCATTTAAATTTATATATATATATATATATACATACGTCTAGCTCGTACAGTCTGTAGAGTATATTTTCCTACTACTGCTCAGCCGCATTCAAACCACTGGAAGTGAAAACTTGGTTGTTAAATTCCTGAGGAGTTCTGTCGTTTCTCCACAATGCAAAATATGTTTGAGCAACAGCCATCAACTATATATGGATTATTCACATGCTTTGGGTAGAGTAAAATGTTCCCAACTCCATGTCCCGGGGTTTGGCAAGTGTTGTGTCCGACTAAACTGAACTAAACTGTGGCAAGACCAAGACGGCGTTCATAAAGTAGGAAATCATTGGTAACATCTGATAGGTGGCAAGTGGTCTTTAGAAAATATCTCCTGCTTTCTTAGCAGCGAGGGGTACTTGTTTCAAAGAGACTTTGTCGAGCACTCTTTGCCAAATGAAACAGGCTGAGAGACCGGAGAGTGTCCGTCACCAGGGAAACCGCAGATCCGATCGAACTCGTGGCGAGGGGTGAAGCCAGCATGCACAGTCTGACCCAGTTTTCATGTTCCTCAGACAGTCGGTTGTCTAGATTCTTTTTATTCGTTCAATGAGAGGAACAGATCCAGACTCAGGACAGCTTTACTGTATGTGTTTTGTCCATGTTGAAATCTCTACAGACTTGGGGGAATATATTTATTGACAGCAGTCTTTGGGGTTATAAACACACATGCATGCACGCACACACACACACACACACACACACACACGCGCGCACACACACACACACATGCGCGCACACACACAATAAACAGTCTTATTCTCTCTGCATGGCACTTCCTATTCAACACAGGAAGTAAAGGAACGTATTTGTTGTGCCCTCATTTCTTTGCATTTACACACCATAACAACATGCTGTTTAGAGGTAGAACAACAACCTTTGTGCACACAGAGGTCTGAAAATAGCAGATAAAACTTAATGTACTCCGCAAATAAGGTCCAAATCATCAAAGCAAGAATGAATGCAAACTCATCTTGCTTCACAAGCTCGATTTCAAGCGTTTTTCCAAGTGGTTTTTTCACAATACTGAATGCATTCATTCATGAGCTGCATTCTTGATAGAGTTGCAACACAAGGCCCAAGTGTGAGTTTGTGTTGTTCACACTGTAAATAGCGAGAACATGCTGTTGTTATCTTAGTGATCTACATGTATTTGATTTTGAGAATTGATGATTATGTCTCTGGGCTTTTGCGGTTTGCCAGTTTGGTCTGCATGTAATCAGCATATCCTAAATAACAATTAGTTCTGCTTTGTCTTTTTAAATATTGGGTTGTGTGATTGTGGTTGTTGTTGTTGTGTGAGTTACATAGGAAACTGCCGTGATTATGACACATTTCAAGAGAAATACTTGCCTTGTTATGAAGACTCCAAGTGCCTGTGTGTGTGTGTGTGTGTGTGTGTGTGTGTGTGTGTGTGTGTGTGTGTGTTTGTGTGTGTGTGTGTCCTTGACTATTTAAAAGAGGTAACATTCACTTATACATGCATTATTACACAAACCATAATGGACGATGTCATATGATTTGGCAGTATATCTATATTTTATTTACATTTTCATATTATTTTTAACATATTTATATCATTATTATATGAAATAACTACTTTTATTTGAAAATGATATACATTTTCTTTTTTATTAATATATAAAATATTGCAGAATGTTTTTATATATAACACATAATCACTATTTTGAAATGAATAATTCTAGATTATATAAAAAATTAATTATTATAATATTATTATATATGCGTTATTTATTATATAATTTTTTTTTTTTGGTATTATTATATGCGTTATTATTATATATTGAATTATTTAATTATTAAATTGAATGATATATTTGGCAATTAAGATTCAACGTTATTGTCATTGTGCAGAGTACAGGTACAGATCCAATGAAATGCAGTTTTTTCACATATCCCAACTAAGCTGGGGTCAGAGCGCAGGGTCAGCCATGAAACAGCACCCCTGGAGCAGATAGGGTCAAGGGCCTCGCTCAAGGGCCCAACAGTGGTATCTTTTTGGACAGTGCTGGGGCTTGAACCCCCGACCTTTCAGAGCCTTAACCGCTGAGCTACTATCAAATCATCCTTTAATTTAATACATATAATGTATAATTAAACATAATACAATTTTCAATTATACATTATATAATATTTATAACATATTATAACATTATAACATATTATTATTGTTGTAATTTTGGAAAGTTATTTATATATATGTATATATATAATATTGTATATATAATACTGTATATATATATATATATATATATATATATATATATATATATATATATATATATATATATAAAGTACTGTGCAAAAGTCTAAGGCACATAAGATGTTTCACTAAAGCATTTGTCTTAAGATGGTTATTTATATCTTCAGTTTTAGTGTCAATAGGAAATATAAATGTTAAACTCTCAAACATTACTTTTGCAAATAGAAAAGACTAGAATAGAAGAACAGGGAGCCCTGAAACATATGGCATATTATTAGAAAAACTGCGTCCAGGTGTAACTAGGAGATTTGGTGCTGTTTTAAAGGCAAAGGTGGTCACACCGAATATTGATTTAGCTGTTTTATGTTTAATGGACTTTGTATGACATTAATTGATAAATGAAAACTATTTATGTCATTATTTTTTAAGACATCCTCAATATGCAACATTTTTCACAAGTGCCTAAAATTTGGCACAGTACTGTATATATGTGTGTGTATATATATATATATTACATTATTCAGTTAACATAATTAAATAAATGTACTTATTTAAAATGTAACATTATAGTAAATTATGCACACTTATTTATATAAAATAAGGTATAAAATTAATTATATACCTAAAATCATTATTTTATTGAATAAATACATTTACAAATAAATAATATTTTTTTTATTTTACATTATTACATTTTATATTTAGATAATTGCTCCATTGATTAATATATAATATATAATAATAATATATAATCATATTTTTGAATAAATTATATTATTATTATTATTATTATTATATATGAACGTTATTATTTGATATAACTTAGTAGTAAATATGAATTTTCCAAGTGCCCAAGACAAGTATTATCACAGAAAATTACAGTATCGATCCAGAAATGCTTGTCACAGTAATGTGCTCTTCAGAAGTGCTAAATATAAGAACAGTAAAACAATTAAAAACTCGAACTACTGTTTCACTACAGTACAGTCAACGGTTGTGGCGAGACTTGTGACAGTGGAGACGCGTTTGACACCCCTGACCAAATGAGATGACCTCTCATTCTGTCTGGACTCTCTCCAGCGTTACATAACTACAATATTTCATTCCCAGACAGCTCTATTGTTTTGCTCTTCCCAGCAAATGAAGTCCACCCAGACTACAACAGACAACACAGCAGAGCCAGAAACTGCATGAGGTTTGCGTATTCCCCCGAGACCAAATATGGATGAGAGTCTGTATCTCCCCCTCGGCAGACATCAGTGAACAAAGAAATGCGGTTTCAGAAATCCACAACTCTCATCGGAGGGTTTAGATCAGCTGCAGGCGAGCAACACACACACACACACACACACACACACACACACACAATCTACTTCTGTGCTCTTTTGCTTTGAGGGTTATAGTGCAATACACAAATGGAGAAATATATCTACATATTGAATAGGAAAATCCTTGCAGGCAGGTGAAGGGGGCATTAGGTCACAGAACGAACACAAGCGCGTGAGCAGAGAGGATTCTGGGAGTTTATATTTGTGGGTCTGTTGGGGCAAATATGGGTCAGACATCACTGTTGAGCTTTGAGCCTCAGTTCTGCTTTGTCTGGAAAATGCTGATGGAAAACTCCCCGATAAACTAATAAATAGTTATTTTGAGGTTATTTTGTAGAGGCAGAAATGTGTTTCATTTCCTCAATTCAAAATTAAGCTGTTTGTGTCTTGCAAATGAATATTGTAACATTTTTCAGAATGAGCTCGGTTGGATATTTCTTCAGAAATTGAAGTGAATAGATCAAATCTTTTCATTCAGATTCAGATATGATCTGCATGTACGGTAGATAAGATGAAATGCTGTGTGAAGCCACAAAGATACTGTATTTTACACCCCGTCAGAAAATATTTGACATTTAATATACAGTCACTGTTGGCAAGGCTGCGCAGACAAAAATAGACACCAAGTGAGTGGAAAAATAAAACATATATATTTTTTCGTAAGTTGCCTAAATATGTTGCACCATGCAGGACACATATAAGTACATATACCCATTAAAGATAAACACACACAGTAAATTAGGTCTGTAATATTGTCGCTGAAGCCATATTGTTAAAACAGATGTGAAAATCACGGCTTATATCGGGCCTTGGCACCGCTTTTGGCGCACAACTTAATGAAAAAGAACAGATGGGAATTATTCTGCTGCCAAACCAAAGCCAGGCACGCAAAGCATGAATATGTTTCCCTACTATTCAGATGCATTGAATAAAACACAGGATTTGGATGAAAAACACATATTTTTTTCATCTGCTGAATGGTTTTATAAAGTTCTGATCTATTTTTTAGCAAGAGCGCTCAGTTATGTTTCAGTCTGGTGATTTGTATTATACTTATAATGGTTGTCGGGACAGGTGAATGAGGAATTATGATTTTAACGTTGCACTGATGAATGCAGGGTTGGATGGGGAGAGTTTGGGGTTTTTACAGGGCTCTCCGTAAGTCTGGAGCGCAGGTCAGGTTTGATTTGTTTGCTCAGATGGTCTGGGATGTCGGTCTGGACAGTGGAACAATTGATCAGCAGGTGTGACAAGTCGTTTCTTTTCAAAACTTTGAAGCAACTATGTTGTTTAAGGGATAGCTCACCTAAAAATGATAATTCCCTCATTATTTACTCACCCTCAAGCCTGTATGACATTCATCTTCCGTAGAGCACAAATGGAGATGTTTGGCAGAATGTCCCTGCTGCTCATTTACATACAACAACAGTTAATGGACACTGCTGAACTCTTAGATGTACCATAAATGTATCATAAAAGTCGTCCATATGACTTCATACTTCTTAAGATATTCAATAACTCAATACTAGTCAATACTAGTCGTATGGTAACTTTATGGTAATTTTATTTGGACTGGGGTAAAAAATATAGACTCTCTGATTACTGTATATTGATTATGATTGTGAGCATGTTTACATGCACATTCTTACACCGATTATGCTTAATGTATAATGTAAACACTTTCACCATTGTTCTTATCGGCTTATCCAATGTATGTATGTGTTGTGCACATGCCTCTTAACAGTTTGACATCAAAAGCAGAGAATATCTCGATTATATCAAATTTAGTGTAAATGCGTTTTTATTGCTTGGTCTGATTCTTTTAAATAAGCAGATTTTTGGGAGTTATCAGCATATTAGTGTGCATGTAAACGGCTGAATGAAAACGGAAAGTAATTTATTGCGTTTACATACACGTTCTCATCTTATTAAAGGAATAGCTCACCCTCATGCCATCCCAGATGTGTTTGTGTACGAATATTTCAGCTTTGTATGTCCATACAATGCAAGTGAATGAGTGCCAAAATTTGGACTATTTAAAAAGCACATAAATGCAGCATAAAAGTAATCCATATGACTCCAGTGGTTAAATCCAAGTGTTCAGAGGTGATGTGACAGTTTAGTGCAGGGCTGGATTAGTAATCTGGCATACCGGGTATTTTCCCGGTGGGCCAATGCATTTTGGGGCCTATCAGGGGTGGACTGGCCATCAGGATAACCGGGCAGGCCAGTGAGCCGACTGCAAAATGGGCCAAATGATTTGCGAAAGACTGAAATGAGCCACCGCATTATGCAGAACGGGCCATAAAATGGTGCCGTGATATGCTGAAGGGGGCAGCGATATGCAGAAAAGGACAGCAACAGCACCCCCCCCCCCCCACCGCCCCCACCCCCCCTATGTAAAATCCCAGGTCGATTTCTTTTCCCAGTCCACCTCTGGTTTTGGGTGAGAAATGATCAATATTTCAGTAAATTTTTGCTAGTAATTCTCCTCCCAGCACAGTAGGGGGCATATGCATGAAGAATGTGAATCACCAAAAACCCAAAAAGAAGAATGAGAAAGTGGAAGTTAAAGTGGAGATTGACTGAGCTGGGAGGAGAATTTATAGTAAAAATGTACTTAAATATTGATCTGTTTCTCATCCACACCTATAATATCACTTCTGAAGACATGGATTAAACCACTGGAGTCTGGATAACTTTTATGCTTATATATGTGATTTTTGGAGCTTCAAAATGTTGGCACCCATTCATTTGCATTGTGAGGACCTACAGAGTTGACATATCAATCAATCAATCAATCAATTAATCAAAAATGTATTTAAAAAAGTGTACCAAAGTGCTGTACAATTACAATAAAACAATACAATGACATAAAAAGATTTAAAAATGTAATTGTATTAAATTAAAATAAAGAAAAATAGCAAGAATGTCCCAAATGGTTCACCAAACTAATGTGTCTTGAGATGGGTTTTAAACATATTGACAGATGTTGAGTCTCTGACAGACAAAGGTAAAACATTTCACAACTTTGTTGCAGCAACAGAGAATGCACAATCTCCTTTACCCTTGAACCATGATCGGGGAACATTAAGCAGCAGCTGGTTATTCCATCTAATAAATCTATGGGAGTTACGAATGACAATATGTTCAGAGATATAATCAGGAGCCAGATTGTGTAAGACTTTAAAAACATACAACAACACCTTATATTGCACTCTACATTGGACATGTAGCCGGTGCAGCGATGCCAGAATAGGGGATATATGATCCCTCTTTCCTGTGTTTGACAGCAGACTTGCTGCAACGTTCTGTACCATTTGAAGTCTTGATAATGATTGTTGATTCATACCCAGATATAGCGCATTACAATAATCGAGACGTGATGAAATAAAAGCATGAACCACTTTCTCCAAATCATTAAATGATAAGACGGGTTTAAGTTTGGCAATGTATTTCTCAATTGAAAGAAGCTGTTCTTTACCACAGAATTTATCTGCTTGTCAAATTTTAACTCGGAGTCAAAACATATTTTTGGCATAGTCACACAGATTAGATGGCAATGGGCCTAGACCTTCTGTATAATTATTTACATAGCTAATAGGGTGAAAAATGATAACCTCTGTCTTATTATCATTTAATTGGAAGGAGTTGTTATCCATCCAGATTTTAACATCTTTCATACATTCACAGAGAGTTTTAACACATACATCATCACCTGGCTTCAAAGGGAAGTACATTTGCGTGTCATCCGTGTAATAATTATACAAAATACCATATTTCTTAAAAATAGCACCAAGAGGAAGCTAATATAATGAGAATAAATCCGGTCCTAAAATAGATCCTTGCGGAACTCCACAGGTTATCGGCAGGGCTGGACTGGGAAGAGAAATCGGCCCGGGATTTTACATGGCAACTGGCCCATAACTTGTCGAGTTGTGCGTACTTTTCTGCCGTTCGGTCCGTTCTGCATTACGCACCGGCTCATTTGAGCTATTTGCGGCCCATTCGGCACATTTCGCGGACGACCCACCAGCCCGCTCGGTTCTCCCAATGGCCAGGCCACCCCTGATCGGCCCCAAAGTGCGTCGGCCCACCGGGAAAATGCCCGGTATGCCAGATTACCAGTCCAGCCCTGGCTGCATGCTTACAGAGTTTGGCAAAAGTTGTGTTTGATTCGTTCCATTTCCACTCAATCCATTTGTCTCTTTCAACAACCCTTCTGTTATTTACCAGTAACTTCAGGACTGTGCACATTCAACCACTTTTTGCACTTTTGCTGTAGCTTGAAATTGTTTAGAATTTTTTATAATTAAAAAATAAAGAATATATATATATATATAGTCAGTTGGTGATCAAAAACACCCCAAAAAATAAAAAAATAAAACATAATTCTAATCACACAGAGTACAAAGGTCCTCTTGCGCTCAACCAAAGCAATGCTGTGAGACGCTCGCTGAATTTCCGCTATTCTTAAAGAGACAGTACTGTTTTAGAACTTGTTCCACAAATCCATGTATATACAGTGTTATCAGCACAAATTATGCGTGTAAACAATAAACATGTAACAATGTATATGTGAAAATAATAAATGCAATTTCTAGACATCCTAATATTTATTGGATTATATGTAATTCAAACATTTTTAAAAAGCTAAAATGCAACCAAAACTAATGTTAAAATTACAGTTGTAAAATTAATATGTTTCAAATGTACCAAGTGAGAAGGTCTCCTGTATAATTAACAGCATTAGCGAGAACTTGTGAATCAATCTAGAAATATGTATTGATACCCAGCCATACATTTTATGGTGATGCTTAACAGCGTCTTTCCCCATTCTCTGCCTTTGTACACTCTCTTTCTGTGTTCAACAGAAGAAGAAAAAGTCATTAGAGTGAGTAAATGATAACATTATCATTACTGATGAACGATAAATCAGTATGTTTCCAGATTTGGCTTGTTACTTAAATATGTATATTTTACAGGAAGAAGCAAGGTCAATCTAGCTAAAGGGCATCACTAGGTTTTGTTTTGGGAAACCTGCACAAGACGTGCTTCGAAAAAGAGACAAAATAGATTTAGTATTATCATATTATGCCATTTACATTTACAAAACACAGAACGACAGATAGCATGTTCTGTCTGTTCCCCAGGCCAGAGTTCAGACTGGGAGCAAAGAGACAAAGATTGCAGTGATCTGTGTGTGTGTGTGTGTGTGTGTGTGTGTGTGTGTTCCCTGCGAGGTCAGTAGAGGCAAAGTTGAGGTCACCTGATTGTTGTTTCCAGAGTGTTGATACAGCATTGTGCACTTGTCACCAGGTAGTTGGACGTGTCCTTGCAGTGTCCCACCTATATACTCTAATATGCTGAACTCTGGAACGTCTGTCTTCTGCTTTAGCTGATCACTGTACAGTTACAGTTTACAAGACCAATTAAACTTCAAAATCAAAGTGCATGTAAGCGTCCTGACTAACACAAAACCTCTCGTGGTCCGTTGCTTTAATAGCTGGTGCTTCAACAGAATACCTGGCAACACATCCCTTAAACACGCACGCTTGCCATGCACAACTGATCTTTAGTATCGTGAACTGTCAATAGCAGCTTTTTACTTGTTTTTACATCTTTTGTGCACATCTGCTCGGCCCTGCACTACGAGAAACATCATGTGGCTGTTTTTGCTGGGATTTTAGCACTTTTTGTGGCGTAAAAATGGAATATCCATTACCCCCAAAAAGGGGTAACAACTTCAACCTTGCACACAGCTTGTGCCAAAGACCCAAAAGTAGGTCAGTGAACAAGCCACAGCACCACATGCTACACTATTGTGTGTTTGTCTTCAGAAAATGTCAGGGATTTACAAAAGAAAAAGGCTTTCTCGAGAGTAAGAAACAGTTTTGTGATGGTATACGCTATAGGGCACAAATCCAGCATCCTTACTCGGTCTGGTTGTTTAGAGGTGGCTTATTCTGAGCTCGGTAATAAAAGGTCTTAAACATGTACAAATGAGACAATTCTGTTGTAATTTACTCATCCTAATGTTGTTCCAAACCCATATGACTTTATTCAGTGGAACACAAAAGGGGATGTTAGACAGCCTTAGTCACCATTCACTTGCATTGTATGGAGCAATGTAACAAGTGCCAGCAAGAAGAAAGAGGAGGTGTACTGATGAAAGAAAGTGAGACGAAAACAGCAAAAGAAAGAGAGGGGTGTGTGTGTGTGTGTGTGTGTGTGTGTGTGTGTGTGTGTGTGTGTAGTATTCCAGACATGCAGGGTGTCTCGCGCTGGAAATGGAACTGTCAACACCCTACCACGCATCATCACTCACATCACACACACACACACACTGTTGTGCTCACTGCAATGCCAGTAAACTTCTAAAGAAAAAAATAGGTACAGAGAGGGAGAGCCGGGTTGCTCAGAGAAGGGGATGTGTGGTGTTATTGTGTCCAAAGATTATAATTCTGTACTTAGATCATCTGTTGTTCTGTTTTGCTGAAGAACTATGTGAATCTGAACTCTATTCTCACAATGATATAGTGACGAGGATCATCCTCTTTCAGAGTCCTCTGAACAAATCTGGTTCCTTAATGGTTGTTTCAACCACAGATGTGGCTAGAGAGCATAAAGTTACGTAGTGCAGCTTTAACGGAACAATTTCATGTAAAATGTGAGATATTTTATTTAAAAAATATATATAATTACAGCAAAACTATAATGTGTATCTTCAATAACTCATTATCATAATAACAAGCATTCAAGTAAGTGTCACGAGCCTTAAAGGGATAGTTCACCCAAAAATTAAAATTCTCTCATTTCCTCACCCTCATGCCATCCTAGATGTGTGACTTTCTTACTTCTGCAAAACATAAACTATTTTTAGAAGAGTATTTCAGCTCTGTAGGTCTATGCAATGCAAGTGAATGGTGGCCAGAACTTTGAAGCTCCAAAAAGCACATAAAGGCAGCATAAAAGTAATCCACATCAATCCAGTGTTTTAATCCACGTCTTCTAAAGCAAACTAATCGATTTTGGGTGAGAACAGACTAAAGAATAACTTATTTTTCACTTTACATCTTGACAGTCTGCACATGCGTCAAGCACTAGGAAGTGTAATCGAGCTTGAAATCATGATCGGCAATGGAAAATGAGTTATATTTTGGTCTGTTCTCACCCAAAATCGATTGGATTGCTTCAGAAAACATGGATTTAACCACTTGAGTCTAATGGGTTACTTTTATGCTGCCTTTATGTGCTTTTTGGAGCTCAATCACTATTGAGTTTTTTAAAGTTGCCAAATCACAATAGTTCACGTGACATGTAAGAACCAAGGTGAACTTAACTGTTGGCCTGTTCCTCACACAAAGCAAGTGGGGATATAATCAATCCTTAATTTATCATTTAAAAATCGAATTCTATTCTACGCCCCTGTCTGTATATTAAAAATTGGAGAAGCAATACATTTTTATATCAGCAATACATGTATGAAAACGTCTAGGTTACGTATGCAACCTCCATTCCCTGATGGAGGGAACGAGACGTTGTGTCGAAGAAGCGACACTAGGGAAGAAGGACACTAGCGACACTGAGCGCCGAATATGCCTCTGATCTATGAAAAAAGGCCAATGAGAAGTTGGCAGACAGTATTTGCATACCCCGCCCCCGGACATACGGGTATAAAAGCGGGGAAATACGTCGAGTTCATTCAGGATTTTTCCGAGGAGCCGGAAATGGTCCGGCCACAACGTGGCTCGGTTCAGCGACGTGGCCGGGAGGACACATCAGGGAATGGAGGTTACATACGTAACCTAGATGTTCCCCGTCTGTTGCTCACTTCGACGTTGTGTCCAAGAAGCGACACTAGGGGTCCAATTTAAATCACGCTATGCACTGAGCCGTGTACGTGTTCTGCTGACACAGGAGCGGGCAGGTATTTTATGTGCAAAGGTGGCCAGCGGTGTCAGACTGCACGTACCCTTCCCCAATGCCCCAAAAAAGTCGGCAGAATCCTTCTGGTTACCCCAAACAGGGGAACAAGGCGACGCTTGCTAACCCGGGAACGGGCCGAGCTTAGCCGGGCCTCTTTTCTCACTATATTTCTCCGCATAGAGCAAGAAACGGCCGGGGCGCATACACGTATCGAGGGAAGGGGGTCTTAACCAGTTTCCTATTCTTTCAGGGGGAAAAGACCCTGCGGAGTCCATACCTGCCCGGAAGGGGGAGGTAGAGTGGTGAATACATCACATGGGTTTTTACAACATGTGCAAGATGGCGCGGTGGTAGATCCAGCCTCAAGGAGGCGACCGGAAGGCAGCTGGCACTGCCTAAGGGAGACGCGGGTCCACTCGTAAGGGGACCGTACCGTGGAAAATACACACACAGGAGTCCTGACATGTGGAGCACCTATGCAGGTAAAGTGTCAGAGGAACAGGTGTGTGACTCGCAGCTGACTGCACGCACGGCTATCGGCTCCGAAGAAAATTTCTAAATGAATTCGACGCATTTCCCCGTTTTTATACCCGCATGATTATAAAGGAGCGAGAGAGACAAACAGAGAAATAATGAGACAGGCCGTCAAGGCTCTGCTGATGTCACAGGAAGCTGAACTGATTGCTTGGTTGATGGATTGGATGGGTGGTTTGTAGTCAAAGAATTGATGCATTTCTATGCCCAGCCTTATTTTTTTGAACAGAGTATTCGGAAATCAAACAGAAACATGGAGGAAGATACGGGCAGCCACAGTCACACCGTATCCAAACCTGACAATAAAAAACACACGATTAAAGGTTAATTTTCTATGGTAATCACAGTTTTTGTCCTAACCAGCATCGCGTGGGTAACTCGGCACCGGTCTGGCACCAGTCAAAAACGTTCAAAAAAATAAGGCTGGGCATAGAAATGCATCAATTCTTTGACTACAAACTCTTCAGATATGTTTAGTAAGTTCTGGTCTCTGTTTTGTGTGCAGCTGTGTTGTGTCCTGTTGTCACTATCACTGTGGAGGACCTGTTTTTAGATAAACAAATGAGTTTCCGCTTGAACGTCCCAATGTCGTGAGGGCGTTGCGTGAACTGTTGCTCTCATGCACTATCATGAACGCACATCGGTCAGTGAACATTTTCAATAAATAATACATTAGACTTGGTTTATTGCTCACCAAAGCTCATTGTCTCATGGAATAAATTATTAGACTTCTGAATTCTACGTTTGTGTCCTTTTGAAGCTTAAAGAGGTGGTCACCATAAACTGCCATTGTATGACATCACTGAGCACAATTTATTTATTTTTTTTGTGTTAAGAGATGGAAAGAAAGTCATACGGTGTTATAATAGTAAACAATGACTGAATTAAAATTTTTGGGTGAACAAGTCCTTTACGCAAAATATTCAGTTTCTGCTCAGCATCAGCATTTCATCCAAATTTCCTGTCCGGAGTACAAATCAGGAATCACGCGCCCACGCCAGAGCAATCGCATACACACACACTTTGTCTAGAATCTTGCTTGTACACTACAGCGCACACACTGCAGCTCTTCTGTGATTGTTTTCTCAGATTATTGCAAGGCAGTCCAAAAAATCCCAAAGCACAAGTTTTTCCCTCAGTTCAACTCACAAAGCCATGTCCACTTTGCCGGCAGTCTCCTCAGACTGGAAGATAAATGTGTTTTGCACTTGTAGTCCCTCTAGAGTCCAAACAGAACAAACCCGCTGTGCTGAACCGTGTGCAGTGTGAGTTTTTATTGGCTAGCTCAGCTGTTCAAGCATCGCCTGTCGGCAACCACCTAAAACCTTCCGTACAGAGCAACTACAGATCTCTCGGCCCTGGTAACCATCGTTATGGCAACAGCTGGGTACAGAACATTGTGCGGACCACTGTTGGCTTAAACGAATAACTCTGTTCCATTGTTATTTCATGACACTGCAGACGAATGACTTTTAGTTATACAAGCCGAGATTGAACCAGCATTCAGTCTAAGAAGAGGTTTATTTAGTGTTGTACATTTTCTCAGCTAGCAACCGAGGGATGGTAACAGAGGTGGTTACTTACTGGCCCAAGTCAACAAAGCCCACCCCTCACATCTATCTTGTTCTAATACGGCTCTGATCCGTCCTTCGGACGTGGGCACTTGTGGGTTCGCAGAAAATTCCAGAATGTGCCTATTTTTTTTAGCCCTGTTTTGGAGGTCAACTGAATTGATGCAAAAATCTCAGATAGAGGATGCCATTCATGTCCGGAGCAGAAACAGTGCTGGACGAGTTATGCACAAAAGTCAAATACTTACGGTTAAGGGTTTGTTCATATCCCCAATCAATACATGAGCAATAGCAAGCATCACTAATTAACAAAAGTAATTGCAAAATGCACGAAATAAATTCTCTTTAGTATTCTTGTTCAATTTTGTTGTAATGAGAATAATGAGGAAACCATTTTAGAGGATGTTTGTGAAGGAAACAGGTGCACAAAAACACAATCTCGCACATTGTGCCATAGAGGGTCGCCTCTAACCCGAGTCCCAGCTGCTTGTAATGTAGGCCTACAGTATGACAAATGCTTGTTTTGAGATATAGGACTGCAGATATGATTGTAGTCCAGAGACAAAGAGTGGGAAACTGTGTCTGCAGGAACTTATGAACACGAGACCTGCAGAAATGAGTGTTAGGGAAACACAGATGCTATGTTCAGAATAATACACTACAGTATCGTACTGCTCGTACTATTTCAGCAGTATAAATATGTGAACAGTATGTGCATTTTTGGTATGGAATACCCAGACACGGCCAAAATGCAACATGATGGCATTTACATTTATGCATTTGGCGGACGCTTTTATCCAAAGTGACTTACAGAGCCCCTTATTACAGGGACAATCCCCCCGGAGCAACCTGGAGTTAAGTGCCTTACTCAAGGACACAATGGTGGTGGCCGTGGGGATCGAACCAGCAACCTTCTGATTACAAGTTTAACAGTTATGTGCACTTGGATGCAATATACTTATTATGTACATACCTGTCATTGCATTGCACATACATTTAAACACATACGTACCTGCATTAATTACATCTGACCCGAAATCCTAACTCCTAACCCCTAGAAACTGTACCTCAACCTCAGTAGCAAAAAATGTGAATCTTGTGACAATTGTGCAGAACAACGTGTAGTTACACAATAAAAACATGGTTTTGCATGTATTTTAATGTTAGTAAATTGTAGTTAAAGACACGTAGTATAAAGTGGGACCACCAGGAGATAAATAATCTTTAAACAATTGTTTTCAAGTTTAATTTCAAAACTGAAACTAAAACTAAACCTTACAATATTGGAGTAAAAAGTTAGTTTAACTTTAACTTAACTTTTTTTTTTTTTTTGCATTAAAGCTTCAGTAGAGTATCACAAGTTCAGTATAATTGAATAATAATAAAGAACATTGTTTAAAACATGTTAAAACATTTTTTTAGTTTTTGCAAATATTCAGCTCTCATTTTAACTATTAGTGTCAATAATGTCAACTGTGTTGTGTTTTGGCTGCTGGACCCCAATATGGGGATGCTGTTCCAAAAAAAGCTTCTTAAAGGGACAGTTCACCCAAAAATACAAATTCTGTTATCATTAACTCACCCTCATGCCATCCCAGATGTGCATGACTTTCTTTCATCTGCTGAACACAAACAAAGATTTTTAGAAGAATATCTCACCTCTGTAGGTCCATACAATGCAAGTGAATGGTGATCAGCACTTTAAAGCTCCAAAAAGCACATAAATGCAGCATACAAATAATCTGTAAAACTCCAGTGGAGTGATATGATAGGTGTGGGTGTGAAACAGATCTATGTTCATGTCATTTTTTACTATAAATCTTCACTTTCACTTTCACATTCTTCTTCTTCTATGCATATCACCATGTACTGGACAGGGAGGAGAACTTATAGTAAAAATGGACTTAAATATTGATCTGTGTTTCACCCACAGGCTTCTGAAGACTTGCGCTGCAGCTGAAACCGTGTACTGTCACAGTATGTACTGTATTTGACGAAGGACGCACTTATCTAATTGGCAAAACAGTGTGTTTTTTAGGCATGCATACAAGTAGTATGAGTAGATGTCTGACATCCGGGGACACTGGCATCGTTTTGTGACACAAATATATGACCTAATAAAAACAACCTGCTCTGGTTTTGTTAAACAAGCACCATTTAAGTTAAAGGACTAATTATCTTGGTAAATATAGCACTTACAGTTGAAAGAGCCATCTGACTTGCAGTTCACCGCCATTCCTTGAAATCCAGTGTTTTGAGCATGACGTCACCGAATCTCCCAAGGGATTATGGGAGAGTTAAGTGACCAGTCGATCCGCACTACAGAATCGCACTGGAAATAGTAGGTCATCTGGGTGTTTCACACTTACTGCTTCATGAATACTATGGATTCTGACATACTACTCCATTGGCATGCTGCTTTTGTCATACTATAGAGTACGGAAGTATGGATATCCGTACGCAGCGATGGATTTAACCACTGGAGTCTTATGGATTACTTTTATGCTGCCTTTATGTGCTTTTAGGAGCTTCACATTTTTGGTACCCATTCACTTGCATTGTAAAGAGCTACAGAGCTGAGATAGTCTTCTAAAAATCTGTGTTTGTGTTCAGCTGAAGAAAGAAGGACATATACATCGTGGGATGGCATGAGGGTGAGTAAATGATCATGTTTAGGTTTACTATCCATTTAACTAGTTTAACCAAGATAGAAACCAACGCCACCAGCTAGGGTTTGCTGGTAAACAGTATAGACCAGCACCAAACCAGCACAAACATGTCAAATCTAAACTGGTCTTTTAAGCAAGGTCAGAGAAGCTTTCAGCAATCAAACATTTTTATTTGTTACAAATTTACACTAATTATCTGGACCCAAAATATCAACAAAACATTAGCTGAGATCAATTCATAGCTATCATAAGTTCTAAGATATGTTGGTGGCATATCAACTGACAGATGAGCAAGCTACACTGTTCATGGCTTATGATGATGTACTTCTCTGTGCATTTCATGACAGGAAACCACACTGTGTGATCAACACAAGTTCTCAGTCCAGGGCTTAATCTGTGCGGTAAATGACATGTGGCAGATTAAAAAGTGGTAACAAAAAAACCAAACGTTCTCACGATGAGAATCCCATCAAAACAGAGTTCATCTAAAACACAGCTTGCAATGTTTGTATTAGGAACACAAAGCCTTCATGTATCAATCAGTCGTGACTACATTTAATCTACCAGCATGAAGGTTATGTAAAATGAGTCTCTTTATTACAGTGCCTGTGGTCATGGTCTTGTAATGCCTGCCCACAGGGCTGGACTGGTAATCTGGCATACCGGGCATTTTCCCGGTGGGCCGACGCACTTTGGGGCTGATCAGGGCTGAACTGGTAATCTGGCATACCGGGCATTTTCCCGGTAGGCCGACGTACTTTGGGGCCGATCAGAGCTGGACTGGTAATCTAGCATACCGGGCATTTTCCCGGTGGGCCGACGCACTTTGGGGCCGATCAGGGCTGGACTGGTAATCTGGCATACCGGGCATGTTCCCGGTGGGCTGACGCACTTTGGGGCCGATCAGGGCTGGACTGGTAATCTGGCATACCGGGCATTTTCCCGGTGGGCCGACGCACTTTGTTGCCGATCAGGGGTGGACTGGCCATCGGAAGAACCGAGCGGGCCGGTGGGTCACCGCGAAACGGACCGAATGGGCCGGGATAGCTATAATGAGCCGCTGGTTTATGCAGAACGGACCACAAAACGGCGCCGCGATATTTAGAAAAGGACAGCGATCACAGTCTTTATTGACGGCAAACAATAGAACACATTTGCAGGTTTTTTTTCACTTGATTGTAGGTAAATATCCATTTCATCCAGCAAGCTCTTTTTCTCT
>JAVLUX010000026.1:36762500-36920000 GCA_032164185.1 Moxostoma hubbsi | reverse complement strand
TGTTCACATTTTGAAAGTGAAAGTGGAGATTTATAGTAAAAAATGATTTTATTGTTATTTTTTCAAATGAATGGTGGCCAGACATTTAGAGCTCCAAAAAGCACATAAAGGTAGCATAAAAGTAATCCGTAAACCTCCAGTGGTTAAATCCATGTCTTCAAAAGCAATATGATTGTGAAAGTGGAGATTTATAGTGAAAAAGGATTTCATTTTTTATCTGTTTCTCACCCAAATTGATGCATCACTTCAGAAGACATTTATTAACCACTGGAGTTGTATGGATTACTTTTATGTTTGGAGCTTGAAAGGTCTGGTTACCATTTACTTGCATTTTACGAACCTACAGAGTTGAGATATTCTTCTAAAAATCTTTGTGTTCAGCAGAAGAAAAAAAAAGTCACACACATCTAGGATGGCATGAGTGAGTAAATGATAAAAGAATTTGTATTTTTGGGTGTACTATCCCTTTAAGACTCGTAAAGCTAGACCCCCATGGAAGCAAACATAAATCCAGGCTGTAACTTAAGCTGTCATTCCCAGTATTCCCAGCTGATTTGGGTACACTCAGAATCCAGGACTATACTTTGGCCAAATCTGCACTTGCAATCCAAGTACACACAACGTGGGGGCAGCTTTTCATTCAAACAAATCTTAGCTCTAGTGTGCAGTGCCCTCCCCATTTGCATAGTCTTTGAGGCTTCCATCCCTTTGGGAAGATTTGCTTCCTACTTTGGTAGGAGGTTGGAGCTGCTGTTCCTGAATGGAATGCTTTTGTCTGCTTCACACTATCTGGGGAATGTGGAGTACTTGGCAAACCCTAACTATTAGCACATAGCAGACTGTTTGGATTCCTCTACAGTATGTCAACGTGTCTCTCTCTCCCTCTCGCTCATTAGATTGAAGAACTTAAGGCTTGAAACTGCGGGTCATGACACCATACTAGGCATCATTTCATCACATTAACATACTGTACGTTTTTAGAAATACAAGGTACCTTTGACTTTGCTGGTTAAGCTTTTGAGGAAGTTACACTTTAAAACAAATCCAATATCCGTTTATCACCCGATCTTTTGTTTTGCTGGCCTTTTGGAAATTAATCTATTTTGGCCCATTGGGGAGGAACTATGATACAGGAGTTTCCCTTGTTTGGCAGGACCGTGCTGTGTTTTGGTTTGATGGTACCCATCAGACCGCTTAACTAGCTTAAACATCCTGGTTGACCAGCTTAATCGGATAATGTTGGTTGGTGACCTAGCTAAACCAGCACCAAACCAGCACCAAACCAGCACTGACCAGAATGAAAATGAATGCGGGACTCGCGAGCTCTTCAGGACTCGTATCACGGTCCTTTGCATCGCAAGTGCAACGCTCAGTCAGTTGAGCTAACGTGCAATTTGTATTGCATTTAAAGGGGTCATGAAATGCTCTTTTTTTATAGTTTTATTGTCTTCCCTGAGGTCCACTGATAATGTTAGTAAAGTTGTTGTTTTTTGCATTTAAACAGTCGTAATTTTGTAATATTTGACCCTTTTGCAACCTGTCTCCGGCTCTCTATCTGAAATGCTCAGTTCTGGCCTAAGCGCCTCTTTAAAACTCCAATGTAAGCACCCACTGTTATGATTGGCTAACATCTTTTTTTTAGCAATCAGAAGAAAATGCATAAGCACCAAAACATATTAAAACTACATTTTGGGGTTTACACATAATGCACATCCAACACATTGCATCTGAATATAGTAAAATACTACCGTTAACACTGTACGCGAGTGCCGCGTCGTGTCAAAAGCAACAGAACCCGTTATAATCAATGATGCAATGATGAGGTCAAGGAGGATGTTTTAAGTTCTCAAATGTACCGTTTTTATAGTTAAGTTACCTCTTATATGTTTAAATATAAAGGAAAATGTGATTCTCCGTTTCATGACCCATTTAAACAAGCTTGTAAATGTAGTTGAATATGTAATGCAAAAAATCGAATGTCATGTAACATGATACTATGAGACCAGGTTGACTAAGATAGTCTTTTCAATGTGTTTGGGGGTCAGCGCCACAGGGACAGACTGCTCACCCTGTTGTTGATTTTGACGCAAAACAACTGATGTGCAGCACCCTGGGTGACACACAGGCTGTTGTCAGCTCAAGGTCTGATAACGAATGTGTTGAACCCAACTGAGTGAACAGACAGCTGAGAGAGAAGCTGAAGCAATACCACCTCCATTTATGCCACATTTCCACGGCACGTTACGGTTCGACTCGATTGTACTCGCTTTACTTTTCTGAGCTTGCATTTCCACTGCAGTTTAGTGCCACAACAGCGTGGGTGGGATTATAGGATAATCGTCATAGTTGCGACGCCTCAACTGCCGGTGACATCATCTTAAACTCTACACAAAACCATAAACAATAACACGACCGCTAGCTGTTAGCTGCTAGCTCATTGTGCTGCATAAAGCAGTTGTTGCATGGTGATTTTACACAAGTGTAACAGTTAAATTGGTCTGGTTGTTTTAGAAGCTTCCAGTAGCTGGTCAACTAAATAAAGTGCAGCTTTCAAGCATAATATAGAGTTAACGTACCATCCATAGCATCCATTTGGTCGAACCACTTCCACTTTCTTCTGTTTGAACCTCTCCGGCTTTTGTGGTCCTCGATGGTTCACTTGATGTAGTCACTTTTAAGTTTTTTTTAACTATTCCCTACACTGTTGGTAGGTCCGGTAGTAGCCGTGTGTGGCCAACAGCTGATACACTTCCTGAAAGACTTTTTCGTTTCACGTTGTTTCGTTCATCACTAACGAGAGGAACGTCTGCGCCTCGTTTATTGACCACGGCAGTATTTTTGCGCACAGCCTTTTCTTTTGATAGTTCGAATGTAGCATGAACAAATGATACTGCTATCGCTGTTGCTAACTTAAAAACTAGCGGGTTGATGTCACGTGTCGCAAATCCAAATTAAGTGATGCTGGTAGTGACGATTCTCCCTGACCAATCAGAGTTCTGGAGGGTTTGACGTCATATTTAGTATCGACTCGGCTCGCTTGGATGAAGACTTGGATTAAGGCCCCATTAGACTTGATTACTTTAACATAACCTAACCAAACCAAAATAAAGGTTCTTCAGGGGTTCTTTATACGTTGAATGGAGACAAAAGTACATACGACGGTTTTTACACTGCACAAACTTAAAGATCTCAAAGGGTGATGTTAATTAAGCAGTTTCTCTATATGTAGCCAATATGCTTTATTCAATCTGTCAAAGCACAAAAGACAAAATTGTTACTGAAAAATGGCCTATAACGCCCCCAAAGACTGGGCGCTGTTACTGGACGGCAAATGTTGATGATGCCGTGGTGCGTACGTTCATAGAAACAAATATTTGTAGAATTGTAGATGCCCAAGCTAGGGTGGTTGGCATTGCAGGCATTCTGATATATGGTTGCTAGGGTGTACTGGATGGTTGCTATGTGGTCGCTTGGTGGTTGCTTATTGGTCCAAGTCAAAAAAAAGCCTCTTTATGATGTTCTGATTCCTAGATATGTCTCCGGTCCCTCCAATGAGTCTACGGGATTTCTTTCTTTTCTTTTTATTGTCAGCCAGGAAACATTCTTAAGTGTGGTCGCTTAGAAAGGTCCTAGCACACATCTCCTCAACAAGCCACACATTTTGTGGGATCAATCGTGTCCGTTGCACAAACAGTGGGGGACGTGTTTAGGGGTTTGTTGAAATCTAATTATGTATATTGGCTTTAGATTAGCGCCCAGACTAGAGAAAACACAACATGACCATGTTCTTGTGGACTGTGAACTTTTGACTCGGGGTTCTTGTGAAGTGAAACACAATTGGGAAACTCTCTCAGTGATAAGTTTTAAATAAGTGATAACATTTCGTCATTGTGAAAGAAGTCACTCTCACAGTTATGAGGAGAAGAACTGTTGCTAGTTAAACATTAAGTTCTAGCGGGATCTGTTTTCCCACCTTTGGAACAAGGAAGACACAAATAAGACTTGATTCTTTGATTTTAAATCTTGACGTCACGGATCACAAAGGTCAGCCAGGACCCAGGCTCTGTTGACGTCAGTTATGTTTTCCAACAGGTGTGCAGGTGAAGATCTAGGATGTCCTACGCAGTCACAAATAATCCCCATCACGCTTCAAACAAGCAGACGTGTATGGTGACTTATTAGGTTTCAGGGCTCCTGTACTAGATCTGGGAAGACTTTGAGACTGTTACGCCATAGAGTTTCCCTCAGGAGTATACCGAAACGAGAGCCGCCCCCCTTTCAGACACAGTGGGACGTCTGTACCCTGCTTTTTTGCTTTCTTTGGAGTCTCTTTTCAGTCTTATGTAACTGTGGCGCAAATAGCTTGACAGGCGAAAAGAGCTGATTAGCTGAAGTAAACATTATGTTTCTTTGTGTGTGTGTGTGTGTCTCTCCAGGCCACAGTCCAAGTCGAGGGTTTTGTTTGGAAATTGACGTTGTACTCATACCGTCTGAGGGAGAAATGTAGGGGTTACCCAACTGAAATGAAAAGAAATGGGAAATATGAGGTAGAGGTTGGGTAAACTGAGCATATTTTATGGTGCGTGTGACTAGATTACATTCTAATAAACAACAGTAAAGATGTTTATAATGAAAATAAAGCTCTTTAATATCTCAATTATCTCTGAGATGGCAATAAAATTAAATGGAGATCAAAAATGAGTCTCCTGCTTCTCAGATCTCACGTGTCTACAATCAAAAGTCACAGATCTCAAATATTTCTTCAAATCCTAACAAAACCAAATGTTCTGAGCTATGCCATCCACATTAAAGGAATATTCTGGGTTTGATGCAAGTTAAGCTCAATTGTCAGCGTGTGTGTGGCACAACGTTGATCACAACATTATTTGAACTCATCTCTCCTTTAAAAAAAAAAAGGAAAATATCGAGGTTACATTGAGGCACTTACAATGGAAGTCAATGGGGCCAATGTTTGGAGGGTTTAAAAGGCAGAAATGTGAAGCTTGTGTTTTAATAAAGGCACTTACGTTAATTTTTCTGTTAAACTTGTAAATTATTTGAGGTGTAAATCGCTTTGCCGTGGACCGATAAGTTGTCTTGGAATTAGAGGGTTTATGGCGTTATTTTCTCATGGCACCGAAGTTGTAAAATTGGATATAACTTTAGACGGAAAAGGTTAGTATGCATTTATATCACATTAAAATCATGTTAACACAAATATCGGGGCTTTACTTTTCAATCAGTGACTATTTTAACGATTACGGATTGGCCCCATTCACTTTAATGTAAGTGCACAACTGGAACCCAGTTTTTGTTTTGTTTTTTCCTCTCGCTTGTACTTTTATTATTTCTCCCAAAGAATTTTACGAGAGACATCAGAGATAAAAGTTGATACTTAAATTAAACAAATCCGGGAACTCAATTAAGTCTTCTAAACTATGAAAAGCAGCATCTGAGCAGTAAAACGCAATACAAATGATTAAAGGAATAGTCCAACTAAAACAACATTCTTGTTCCTGACGTTCCTTCTATTGGAGGATGAATGTGCGTGTATATATGCATGTGTTGGTCTGTGTGTGCGTGTGTGCCTAGGCCACATCAGGGTGGTATTGTGCAAACAGGACACTTCTCAACAGGCAATCCACATTCCCCAGGGTACGAACAAGGTCCATTCACAAAGCAGGTCTCAACCAGCACTACACAACACAGTCCTACCCTGTTTAAAAGACAAGGACAAACAAAAGCGTCTAAAGAAATCAAGAGCCTTGCTGCATATATTAACATGGGGGTTTGCAATGATGCATCAAATATGGAACTGTGAACCTTTAACCAAAAAATACAGGAAAATTCTGCATGTATTATTTTTGCAAACATCCCCTATACAACATTTTTCACAACTGCCTAAAACTTTTGCAGGGTATTTATTGTATATGATGCAGACTTGCAGAAAAACGAAAATGGAACCAAGCGTTTGTTTGCCGGCAATGAAATGTAAACTGATTCGATGAGCCATTTCAAGTATGAAGGAGGGTAGTTTACCTTTGGTGGGGTTTTAGTGTGATTATATGGACTCAAGGGGAGGATGACATACTGTCTGTTAAGAGGAACTTTGACAGCTGCTAACAAGGAAAGCATATAAAATCTGTGTGATTGTGTGGGGTGGTTTCACTTGAACTTTGTGACTCTTTTAGTCATCGCTATTTAAAGCCAGGCCTTACTCTCAAGCACTAAAACGGTTGATAAAATGGCTAAACAATAAACATTAGCTATTTATTTTTGTGATATATATTTGGCCAATTTGTATATATTGTCAAATGCATATAAAAAATTTGAAAATTCAGCTAATTTGAAATTTCAGCTAATTTTAAAATAGCTGAAAAATATCTCAGAAAAACAAAAATATATATGTATTGAGTGCATTTTTAGACATATATTAGCAATATATTGATCCTAATATATTCTTGGCCATTTATGTATACTGTAAGATGCATCTAAAAAAAAAAAAAACATTCTGGCAAAAATATATTTGACATTTTTTGATTAAAGATTTAAAAACAGCTTTATTTTCAAATGTTTTGTTTTTTTGGGGGGTTTTTTCAATGTTTTTTTGTATTATTTTATATATAAGAACACTTTTTCTGAGCAAAATATATTAATAATATTTATGTAAATAGTGGCTATTTATCTTAATCTTAAAATGCATCTAGAATAATTTTTATATATAAAAAAAAATGCCTTTTCTTTTTGTCCTACAGGCCTCTTAAATACATAACAGGTGCTGTTTTTGTTGTTTATCTTTCGGCACACAGTGGTTTTAAATGACATATGTTTTTTTTTTCTTGTTCCTCCATTTAGACTTGTCAGACCGAAACATGGTTGCCCCACTGACCCAAAATCCTTTGATAGTAATTTACAGCCAGCTCATGTACAGCTTATCAGTGACAGACCACTACAGGCTTTCTCATGAAGTGTGAAATTAAGATGACATTTGGGGGTGAATTTCCCCACTCTTGAAGGTCTGCCCCTACTGTGACATCATAAATCTATCACACATCAAAGGCACTCGCTGGTTTGCTGGGATTATGTCTTAAACTATCTTCCACCGAATGAATGAACCCAGTTACCTTTCAGTCCATTTGCAGTGTGTTGAATAAACCTCGCCTGTGCAGGCCTGATGGCGTTAAAGCAAACACTGCTTACAAAAATGGCATTATGCAATATTTTGCACTTACAGCTACCTAATGATTAGGTAACATTTAAAAAGACACTTGATAGGGGTCAAGTCAACATCTATAACATTAGCCTTATGTTTCTTGATCTGCGGGATGTGAACAAAATAGGAAACTAGCAGTAATGTTTGGGATGCTATGATGCTAGCTTCAGGCTAAAGGGTGGTATGAAACTTTCTAGACAATTTTATGAGGTCGTTAGTGTTTTAAATAAAGAGATAAGAGCAGAAAAGTACATTAAACATGGCAATGGTTAGCTTAATACGCAGTTAAGATGAAAAACGTCTTTTATTGGACTGAACTGATGAATTTTGAAGAACGTTATTTTGCCCCACCTACAACAATCCAGGTCCTGTTTTCAGTCATTATGCTAAAAGTTTGCCAGTTTTTGGGCACTTACAGTGATATGGCTATAGGCCATATGCCGGTATATACACTCACCTAAAGGATTATTAGGAACACCATACTAATACTGTGTTTGACCCCCTTTCGCCTTCAGAACTGCCTTAATTCTACGTGGCATTGATTCAACAAGGTGCTGAAAGCATTCTTTAGAAATGTTGGCCCATATTGATAGGATAGCATCTTGCAGTTGATGGAGATTTGTGGGATGCACATCCAGGGCACGAAGCTCCCGTTCCACCACATCCCAAAGATGCTCTATTGGGTTGAGATCTGGTGACTGTGGGGGCCATTTTAGTACAGTGAACTCATTGTCATGTTCAAGAAACCAATTTGAAATGATTCGAGCTTTGTGACATGGTGCATTATCCTGCTGGAAGTAGCCATCAGAGGATGGGTACATGGTGGCCATAAAGGGATGGACAGAAACAATGCTCAGGTAGGCCGTGGCATTTAAACGATGCCCAATTGGCACTAAGGGGCCTAAAGTGTGCCAAGAAAACATCCCCCACACCATTACACCACCACCACCAGCCTGCACAGTGGTAACAAGGCATGATGGATCCATGTTCTCATTCTGTTTACGCCAAATTCTGACTCTACCATCTGAATGTCTCAACAGAAATCGAGACTCATCAGACCAGGCAACATTTTTCCAGTCTTCAACTGTCCAATTTTGGTGAGCTCTTGCAAATTGTAGCCTCTTTTTCCTATTTGTAGTGGAGATGAGTGGTACCCGGTGGGGTCTTCTGCTGTTGTAGCCCATCCGCCTCAAGGTTGTGCGTGTTGTGGCTTCACAAATGCTTTGCTGCATACCTCGGTTGTAACGAGTGGTTATTTCAGTCAAAGTTGTTCTTCTATCAGCTTGAATCAGTCGGCCCATTCTCCTCTGACCTCTAGCATCAACAAGGCATTTTCGCCCACAGGACTGCCGCATACTGGATGTTTTTCCCTTTTCACACCATTCTTTGTAAACCCTAGAAATGGTTGTGCGTGAAAATCCCAGTAACTGAGCAGATTGTGAAATACTCAGACCGGCCCGTCTGGCACCAACAACCATGCCACGCTCAAAATTTCTTAAATCACCTTTCTTTCCCATTCTGACATTCAGTTTGGAGTTCAGGAGATTGTCTTGACCAGGACCACACCCATAAATGCATTGAAGCAACTGCCATGTGATTGGTTGATTAGATAATTGCATTAATGAGAAATTGAACAGGTGTTCCTAATAATCCTTTAGGTGAGTGTACAGTGTGGCGATTGAAATGTGTCAACTAGTAGAGATTTTGCTCTACCGTTTTTTCCATAGTTGAGGTATATGCAGCTATCAGTCTTACAGTATGTTATTTACGCTATGAAAACGACAAAGAAACGTGGATTTATGCAGAAATATAGAGCACAGAATTGTTATGAGTTGGCACAACGTAAAGCATAGTTAATGTTGTTTACAGGTAACAAACTAACTTGGTGCATTATAGTGAACGTACATGTATATTGGCTTTTTTTCAACGGCTTTGAATTTGGGTCATCTATTCTGAATTTAAAGTCGGAGCCATCCTTTTAAAAATATTAATTAAACTGTTTTGAGTCGTTAGTTTTTAACTAAAGCTGTTTTCGCACTGACTGACGCAATTGTTATGAATAATCTTATCTTTTGATTTGACTTCCAAAATAGGAGAAAATTCACTTGATCATCCAAAAATGGGCATTACATGCCATTTAATATATAAATAATTAGGGGTGTGCCGCAAAGCCATTATCTGTGTCTGTCTCTGTATTTGGTTACAACAGGAACTGGGCGGGGCTTAAACCAGAAGTGCGTCAAAACTAAATAAAATGCCCGTTTTTAGATGTATTTTCTTACATTTATAGTTTATATTAATAAAATATGTCTTGTATATGCCTTTTCATAATAATAACCTAATAATAATAATACTAATACTAATAATAAGTATTACTATTATTATACAGTAATTATTTAAAAATATATTTTATTTTATTCTTTTTTTTTTTCTTACCAGATGAAGCTTGTTTGGCTACATTACCTGTGGAATATGATGTTCACTGTGGTTTCTCCTGATATTTCAGATATTAATATCTGCATGAAATTTAATTTTCATTTGTCTGTGCATGTATAACAACTAGGTCTGTCAATCGATTAAAATCTTTAATCAAATTAATTACATGGTGTCCTGATTAATTATACAAATATTTGCTGAGAAAGCCCCTCATATAACAATAATTAAAAATATAATGATGAAATAATTATACAATTAACAGAGACCGCAAATGGAGTCGAGACTGTGCCCGTCCGATCAGATATCACAACGTGCATATTTTCATTCATAAGGTTTACACTTTGTGCTTATCCTTGTGCTTCTTGGGTAATCAGTCAAACGAATATATTTTATATTATACGGATCAATCCGTTATTCGTTTTGAAGTCATTATTCGTGCCTTTACGAATAAGGTACTCGGCTTCAGGCACATCCCTATAAATACTTTTATATATATACAACACAATAAAATTAGGCAACTCATACCATGGTGTGAAATAAGGTTTTGGTCATACCGCCCACCCCTAATACTGTAAGTGCTACTATGTTGTTGTCTATGGCATACTTACAACAATACTAACAACACTGCAAATGCTTAAGAGGGTTTTAAAGAAATGCTATTTAAATGTGTTGAGGAAAAGCATCCTCTGTCTGGTTAAAGTCTTTGAGGTTGTCGTGTTGGCAGGGCTCTGTTTGGGGTGTTTGTTTGTTGGTTGGTGGGTGGGTTTTTTTGTGCTGGTGTCGTAAGTCTTGCCGGCTTCAGTGTGGGCGATCACTGATTCACAGCACAGAGGACATGAGAGGTATATCTAACACGTACGTCACTTAATCACTGAAATGAGACAACTCTTTCTTTTGTGGCCCCTTCAAGCCTCTTACTGATTGGTCAAAATGCAAGGTGGGACTTGGCACGGCCACTGTAACGTTGTCAAAAAATGTCACAATGTTATCTGCCCCCTCAGTTTGGGTGGGAGTTCCCAGAAAGTCAACGGACAAACCACCAGATTTTAAACAGATTTTTTGCCTCCCGTAAAGTGTGCCGTCTGTGTCATATCCTTCGCTTTGATCATTCTGCGATTATAGATGGATCAGATTGTTGAGTTTGTTTTATACACTGCAAAACATTTCATTGTCATAGGCAGCTGTTTGCTAAACTGAAGTCTAGCGGAAGTTTCTTTATATTTTTATTAGGGATGCACAGATATGACATTTGTTGGACGATATGATACAAAATGATTTTAACAAAAACCTATTGGCCGATACCGATATTTTGCAACTTACCTTAGTTCTTAGGAGTGCCAATCCTTTTACAGTTGAAGTCATTTAAACACAGTCGTTTAGGAAATCTACTTTGTGCATGACACGAGTCATTTTTCCAACAATTGTTTACAGACCGATTGTTTCACTTTTAATTGACTATAACACAATTCCAGTGGGTCAGAAGTTACATACACACAAGTTATCTGTGCCTTTAAGCAGCTTGGACATTTCCAGACGATTATGTCAAGCCTTTAGCCAATTAGCTTCTAATAGGAGATGTACTGATTTTGAGGGGTACCTGTGGATGTATTTTAAGGCTTACCTTCAAACTCAGTGCCTCTTTGCTTGACATCATGGAGCAATCAAAAGAAATCAGCAAAGACCTCAGAAAGAAAATTGTGGACCTCCACAAGTCTGGTTCATCATTGGGAGCCTGAAGGTACCACGTTCATCTGTACAAACAAAGTATGCCAGCATAAACACCATGGGACCATGCAGCCATCATACCACTCAGGAAGGAGACTCACTCTGTCTCCTAGAGATGAACATAGTTTGGTGCGAAAAGTGCAAATAAATCCCAGAACACCAGCAAAGGACCTTGTGAAGATGCTGGAGGAAACGGGAATCTCTCCACCTAGTCCTGGGTCTTCCCCGAGGCCCCCTCCCAGCTGGACGTGCCTGAAACACCTCCCTAGGGAGGCGCCCCTGGGGCATCCTTACCAGATGCCCAAACCACCTCAACTGGCTCCTTTCGATGCAAAGGAGCAGCGGCTCTACTCCGAGCTCCTCACGGATGACTGAGCTTCTCACCCTATCTCTAAGGGAGAAGCCCGCCACCCTTCTGAGGAAACCCATTTCGGCCGCTTGTACTCGCGACCTAGTTCTTTTGGTCATGACCCAGCCTCCATGACCATAGGTGAGGGCAGGAACAAAAATTCTATAATATGCTTCATTTTCTTAAGTGAAATGTGACATGTTTTTTTTGAGAGATTCACCCTGTCATTGTCATTGTTTGCAAAGACAGAATTCCAATAAACTTGCCAAGATATCAGATACATATGACCAAGAAGAGTTAATAAAATGTGACCTTCTAGAGTCTTTTCAATTCACAATGTGTTATGTAACATTATTCCATAAAGGTCCACAATATCCTCCCTCATGTTGATTCCTGTTCTAGTCCTGGCGATCACGTGTAACTTTACTGTACGTCAAAGAACATTGATTGAGCACTCTATATTTAGTTCTGGCTTGGGGCGTGTAAATATTGATCCCATATTGTTCCCATTATTTTCACTGCTTGCTAAAAGCAAATAAACTCTCATGCAACTATCATCGTCCCCTAAGTCACAATGTATGACCTGTTATTTGAGTCATTTACCCTTAAATTTTGTTTTGCCTCATAATAAGCGATAATAGTCAAGTTAAACTGTGAAGTAAGAGGAACGCCATAATTATCTATGTACTGGGAGTGTTTAGCTATCTAAAATTAGCTATTTTTCAACCTGGTTCCTCGCACGTATCTTACTCTCAAGTTGAGTCATTATCATAATTATCGTCTATATTTACGCAAGTGAAATGAGGATAAAAAAGGTGCTGTTTCAATAGTCCTGCTCAGACGTCCTCCCCTAAGGGAAATGTTAAAGTGAGCTGGCCTTAATTTCTCACCGCTTCATTTCATCGCTGGAACACACCACTTTTCACAAGGTAGGGGGTTGTTAATTGGGCAAAACCATGACCTTTGTTTGCATAGTGCTTTTTGCACCCTGAGGGTACAGAATTGTGCAACGTGTTGGTGACTGGCGGTGACGTTAGGGGAATTTTTAACTAGTATGCATTTACTTAATCAACCCCAATGTTTTTCTGTGGTGAAGCTAAAACCACCCAATGAGAGTATACTTAAGAAGGTGGGGACTCCCGTAGAGTAGTAATTTGGTTATGTAAGAGCTTCATGTTTTGGCATCATTTATCACATATTCCTCGTCATAGGCCTATGGGCAATCGCCAGCATTGATTATGCAAAAACAAACTGTCTTGCCACAAAAAATATCTTTATTTAGAACAGGATGAGTCATGAGTTTCCCAAAAGTCTCTGAGCAGAGAGGTGATGTAAAAGGCATTGCATCCAGGTGTCCAGAAGCAGAAAGCTAAATTTAGACCAGGCTCTTACGCAAAGAGCAACTCTACTTGTTTTGGACACTTTCTAAAGTGTACGTTTGAAACCTCTTCCAATCAGCAACGTAAAATGCAGGTTGCCGCTGGCGTTCCTATTGCCAAAAGATGAAGCAGTCAAGAGATCCAATATTGTGTGAGAGATTTCCAATTCTGTGTATGTCTCATCAGTTATGGGTAGTATTGGATTACATGTAATCTGTAATCAGATTACAAAAATCAAGTACTTGTAATTAGATAACATTTTCATCCATCGATAATTGTAAGATTTTCCCGATGATCATCGATATGTATATCGGGATTTTTTCAGATATAAATAGGGATGCTCGTTGCATAATAGTCTGTTTTCAGAAATATTTCTCAACTCAACTATGGTAGAGTGTGAACGGCAGGGTAAAATAGAGCGAGTCGCGCGCCGAACGTGTCTGCCGAAACAGTTATTTTATGTAAGGGTACATACATATCGCAAATGCTCGTCGTCTTCGGAGGCTGTTAGTAATTCTGCAGTGCCACGGAGCTCACCTCGCATAGTTTCAGATTGAATTACTCCCAAATCATTACGAAAGGACATTGATTATTTACTATAGTCATTACTGGATTATATATTGTATATAAGTATCTTTCATGCAGCCTACACAATGTATTTTCAGTTACATGTCTTTTGGTGGTTTGACAGCTTGAATGAAAGACCTGTTCAATGCAACGTATAGGGAAATTGCATAATAAACGTTGCCATTCCTAATTGTTTAGTTTGCGCAGTTACACTAGTTTCATACACTAGCCTGCAAACTCATCAACGTCACTGTTCATTCTTGACGAAGTACCTTTGTAACTTTGGACTGCCATCGGCTTGTGATGAGTGTGTGATGTCTTATTCATGCCACCACCGGCTTCAGTAAATGTTACTTTGCCCCCTTGTGGTCTCCCAATGCTATTGCATCAGACCTCATTGAATGGAATTCAGGTGGAAGTGAGATTAAAAGATTATCACAATCATGACATTTTACATTTATTCATTTGGCAGACGCTTTTATCCAAAGCGAATCATCTTAAGGAGACATTTGTACGAAAAGTGCCAAACTACAAAGTTTCACCAGCATCAGAATAGTATACCAAACAGATTTAAGTGCAACAAGAGTTATAAATGTATTTATTTTATATATATACATATATATATATATATATATATATATATATATATATATATATATTTTCGCTTCATGAGAGACTGGAATGTAATTTCAATGCAGAAAACACAGATTTTCTTTCACGTCAGAGTGGAAACAGTTGAAGCTAGCTTAAAGCTGGTTTAGAGAGGTTTTACAGATCAGAAATGATGAGTCGATTAGAGACTCGATTGGTGCTTAAATCATGAGCTGAAAGCTGCAAGTCCATTGTGTTTTTGTAGTGCAAGGCAGTTTCTTATTTTGCACTGAAACTTTGCATAAGAGGAAATGTGTATGAAAGCAATAGATGTAGTTAATGCTATGCTTAGAATATTTTCGTGCCACTTCTGCTTGCAGATTTTGACACTGCGTGTGTGGAGGGGACAACAGCGAGGATGGTTTGAACACTTGATCTGACTTGTTATCATCACTGTTGCACGCTCTTCAACACTTCAGTTCTTTTAAGTATTCATTTTCAGATTGATGTTTAGAGTTACTTGCTAATGCAAACCTCACTATTGCAATTGCTCAGACTACTGATGCGAATGATACCTCAAAGTTTGTGGCTTGTTGAGGAGAGGTGAGCTTTTCATTTTTTTACTATTTTCACCTGGCAGATGATAAAAATATGAAGGAGCGATATATGGTATTGGGCCAAAAATATAGACTTCAGGGTAGGCTTCTTTTTTTTTTTACTTGAGCCTGTAAGTTACCACCTAGCAATGCTCTAGCAACCATGTAACAATGCCTTAGCAACCACCCAGAACATCCTGACATCTTGGTGGTGAGTTTTTCACATGAAAGCACCACTCAGAAACACAGTTTCTTTAAAAGTTCACAATACAAGGTCTTTATTGTTTAAATGGATACGTAATAATGTCTTCTTATTGGTTGGTTTCCTGCTAGAGCTGCTTCCTGTTCAATGCATTCTATGTTTTTTTTTTGTGTGTGTTTTTTTTATTATTATTTCTAAGCATAGAAGCCTTCGACGAGCTGAAAGGAAGACAAACACATAATGCTCCTATTAGACACTGGTGACCCTAGAGGTCACGTTCTTAAACTCACTGTATTAGCGCGCTGCGTTTCTCTCGGCAGGGGCTGTTGTCATGCCCTAATGTGGGTGACCGAGGCCGTGCATGTTAGACAATAGCCATGCGACCAGACGCCCAATCAGAGATAATGATGCTGCTCAGACAGGAAGGTTCACGTGGGAACCAGTTTACTTAGTATTGTGGGAAAAGCACACGAATTCACAAACACTCTTCTAAGACAGAACTGAAGGATAAGCTGATAGACACACGGTTCAGAGTGAAGATAGCGTGTGTAGCACTGCTAGTATTTGGTCAGGGGAGAGTTTGAATATTTACACAAGTAATAGACGATATATTGGCTTGGCCGATAAAATAATCGTCTGATATTTCACAATTTAGAGATTATAGTCACTGCCTGATAACTGTGTCCCCATTGTACATATTTAAGCTCCTGAGACCCATGTGTGTCTGCTGTGTGCAGTTTCCATTCCCCTTTTTGATTTGAATTAGTAGCCCCTAAGAAACATGCAATATATATATATATTTACACATTTTATAGGCCAAATATTTTTCCTAAAAATGTATGCCAACATATGTGGACAGTGAGACTATGTTGTGAAATTTAAAATAATACCAATCCATAGAAAGTGAGATTTTTGTATTATGTTGTCAGGACTGTTGGTTATTCATGTTTTTGAGATGTTACAGGCATCACATCAGAAATTAGCATAAATAATTCTGATTCAAAGTAATGCCCAGTATCATCCAATCACAGCCAACCATGTTAAAATAAAATGTAGCATTATAAATGGTTAATCTATGTACTGATTATAATTGTCCCATGTGTGTCAAACATGTTGAGTGATCCAAACATGATCTGCAGTCTGAAACTGAACTTTTGGTCTGATTTTAGAAGTGAACGCATTTAGCTGCATAGAGAGCTTTAGGATGCTCCCTTGCTCCCTATTTAGTGAATGACTTCACCTCCAGTGTGCTGTCTGCCTGCACTGGTCTCAGAACAGTTTGACATGCACCTTATTTCCATCCTAACGCCATATAAAGCCTCTGAAAGCGACATTTTCCAGTTTTTGGATGCATCCCATTGATTCCCAATGTGATAATGCACAGTAAATATATGATATTTGATCTGAAACTGAGCATACAGTCCACAAATGTGGTCATTGTGTTTAACAGCGTGATGTTTCGTGATAAATCACTCAAATTTTAAAAATAGCATTTCGGAGGAAACTAGAGACTCTAATCTTTTGACTCATATTTTGATTGGCGTTTCCACAAAACACACGCTCCTCTGCGATCGCCGCCATGTTGTTTTGTCACATGACTCTGTAGGTCAGCGGAATTGAAAGAACGGTAAATCTCAGAATGCCAATCGCGTACCCCCATTGTCACCTCACGTACCCCCAAGGGAATGCGTACCTCTGTTTGGGAAACACTGATGTAGGTTGAAAGTTTAACCCTTTAATGATAGCACAGAGTCTCTTGAACTGAGATCAGTTGGTTTAAATTAAATTAACATATGCTTTGTGTATAGCGAACTCAAAATACAATGTCCACGCATGTGCACGCGGGGGTCCCAAAAGGTTAACCCATACCCATATTACAACTTTAATGCTATGGCATTGAAACCCTGTAATACCGGAACTGGACATAACTGCATACACATACTGGAAGGTTAAAATCATGTTAACACACATAACGTCTACATGTTGTGGCTATACTTTTGAAACAGTGAGTATTTTAACGTTTATGGACTGGCCCCATTCACTTCCATTGCGAGTGCCTGACTATATCTGCTTTTTGTAATAAAGGAGGGACGAGTCCAAATTATTTCTGTGGTAATCAGGATTATGCACATAAATGCGATTAATTGAGCTCCACTTGTATTGAACCCGGATTATTCCTTTAAATTTGAATTGAACTGAACTGAATTGAATCACAAGCTCGAGAATCTGGTTGTAATCCCCTATTTCCTAAATTGTAGTCATGTAGAATGTGTTTAAAACCTCTACCTCATACAAGATGGAAATGTTGTTTGAAGACATGATCTGAAATGATTCTATACTGTGTACTGGCACAACATGACCTGAATGTTATGCTCTGGGTTTTTGTCTCCCAGCGGTTTTAAATAGCTGACACATAAATGGTTGTAAAGCGTGGCCCTCAGAGAAATGTTTTGGCTATGGAAGAGTCGAGCAGATTTTATGATTATTTTTCTAGTCTGATCTGGGTCGACTCGGGCAGCCGTTGAATTATTATTGAAGCGCTGTGGATGAAACTGCTGCTTTTGAAGGGAACTCACAGCAGACCGCTAAACTACACCAAAAGAGTCACTGGGATGTTTTTTAGCCATCTAAATTGTGATTATTTTACAACTCAGCCCACATAATATATCCAAAATCACCACGCGTGATCATGAATTATACCAGGAGCATGCATCACTGACTTTGTTGGAGTTGGAGCCATGGCCTAGTGGTTGCACTCTGACACTTAGCGATAATCGGAAGCGCTATTTCGGAAATTTCTAAACAAATGATTATTTATTTTTCTCTTAACAGAATCTTATGGCTAAGGCGTTGTATGACAACGTCCCGGAATCCCCAGAAGAGCTGGCATTCCGGAAGGGTGACATCCTAACCGTCATCGAGCAGAATACGGGCGGCCTGGAAGGATGGTGGCTCTGCTCACTCCACGGTCGCCAGGGTATTGCCCCCGGCAATCGCCTCAAACTGCTTATCGGACCCATGTTTGATGGACAGACGTCTTCCTCCCCCTCCCCCTCCCCTCCACAAGGTCACGGCCTTCAACAGAGACCGCTCACCCCTCAGGGTGTGTACCAAGTGCCCCCTTCCCACCAGAGCCCTCAAGGACAGGGCATCTACCAGATCCCCCCTTCAAACAGCGAGTATCAGGTGCCACAGAGAAGTGCACTAGCTGTGGATGGAACTCCTTGCAAGGTAGGAACCTTAAGTATATGTTATTAAAGTATACATTGTTTTTGTGTGCAGGTGCATCTTGCGCACATTGTGTTTGATGCTAATTTTATCATAAGCACATTGTGTTCTTCCTTAGCGGAATGCTCCTGATGTTTACTGTGCTAAAAGAGGATAGGTTAGGGTTAGCAAGGGTTAGGTTAGAGTTAGGACAGTGCATCTGATGCAAATTTCATCATAGACACATTATGCATTCTTTGCTAATTGTTAGCGTATGTGCCTGATGCTATGCTAAAAGAGGATAGGTTAGGGTTAGGGTTAGCAAGGGTTAGGTTAGGGCTAGGACAGTGCATTTGATGCAAATTTCATCATCAACACATGATGCATTCTTTGCTAATTGTTAGCGTATGTGCCTGATGTTGACTGTGCTAAAAGAGGATAGGTTAGGGTTAGGGTTAACATGGGTTAGGTTAGGGTTAAGTAAATGCATTTGATGCAAATTTCGTCATCAAGACATGATGCATTCTTTGCTAAGTGTTAGCGCATGCTCCTGATGTTGACTATGCTGAAAGAGGATAGGTTAGGGTTAGGGTTAGCAAGGGTTAAGTCAATGCATTTGATGCAAATTTCGCCATAGACACATTATGCATTTTTTGCTAATTGTTAGCATATGTGCCTGATGTTGACTATGCTAAAAGAGGATAGGTTAGGGTTAGCAAGGGTTAGGTTAGGGCTAGGACAGTGCATTTGATGCAAATTTCATCATCAACACATTATGCATTCTTTGCTAATTGTTAGCGTATGTGCCTGATGCTATGCTAAAAGAGGATAGGTTAGGGTTAGCAAGGGTTAGGTTAGGGTTAGGACAATGCATATTTCTTAAAAAGCACATTATGCATTCTTTGCTCATTGTTACTTTAAAAGGCTGAGCCCTCGACGCCATGTGGAAAAACTAAGTATACACTTGCTTTTAAACCTAACTGTAAATAGAAAGTGATATTCACCTCTTGCTTTGTAATTACGTTTGCATTGGCATTTGTGGTAAACTTATGGCATATGTTGACAAGGTCTGCCGTGTGTTTATTGGAGTAGGGTGGTTTCAAATTCATGTGAATGAGTCATTGCACTTACAAAAATGCAATAAGGACTGTGGAGTTATTAGTTGGTAATAATGTAGTATTTGATATACTGGTACAGCGGGGTCTAAAGTCCGAGACCACTATTAAAATGCTTCTATTTTGCTTTATTTTCTAATTAAATAAAACTAAACAAAAAAATTATTACAATTATGGGGTGGGTAAAAAATAAAACAATAGGATTATTCTCCATTCAAACGAAGAAAAAAAATGGAATTTTAAGATTTACGCATTTCAGTTTCATAAAAAAATTCCATTTAATTTAATATATACAGTATATGTGTATATGTATATGTTTATTTGGTGTTTACTTGTCTTGAATAAATACTTGAAGCAATGTTTCTTGAAATTATTTACTATTTTGCCGTGGTATCTAAATTAAATAAAATCTTTATTTGTAATTCAAAATTACTGAAATGTACCCAAATTAATCCCATCAAAATCAGAGTCGAATAGAGAGCTTGTGAATCTGTATCATACTCAGTCGTAAGAAATTATATTATTAACTATTTGAATAAAAGTTTGAATGGAGAAATGTACATAAATATCCCAGTTTAGCTTTATTGACAGCATCCACTTAAACTGGCGTGGACTCCACAAAACCTGATGATCATGTTATCCTGCATGATTTGAGAATGATCCACAGAGCATCTTGAGTTCTTCAATGGAAGCAAGGAAATCTAAGCTTTTCTACAAAGTTGTTACCATGATCAATGTCACTTCATTTCTATTACATTTGATTATTGACCTAGAATTAGTGCAGAATGTCCAGATTAAAACTGCCTTTGTTTCTGGCTAGAAGCACTTTAAGTTCACTTTAAGTTTAGCTGTTTTATAACGTCCTGACGATGCATTGGACTGCCCTGACACTCGCTGAACAGGAAAGCCACAGAGTGATGGAAAAATAAATAGAGATCAGGCTACCGAACATGCTGATATAGCCAATACTGCAGCTAAATGGAGCATGTGTGAGTATGTTTAACAGAGAGGAAGGGGATCTTGTGTGTCATTATTATTAATAACTGTGGCACCTCATTTTTCTGCAACAGTCGTAGGTGCTAATATAGTTGTTTATAAAGGGGCCTCTGAATATCTTACCCACACATACAAATATGTCACATCCTTAATCTGGACCCACTTAAAGAGACAGTGTATTGCTGCTCAATTAGGTTAAAAAAAAGTAGTAGTATATATATATATATATATATATATATATATATATATATATATATATATATATATATAATTGAGGTTTCACGTACGTGTGTGAATGGTACATGAATGGGGCCATTTTTGGAGGGTTTAAAGGGTTATATGTGAAGTTTAGAATTGTACACTGATGAGCCGTTAAACATTATGCCTAATATGCTGTTGGTGCTCCGGGTGCTGCCAAAACAGCGCCGATCTGCCGAGGCATGGACTCTACAAGACCCCTGAAGGTGTCCTGTGATATCTGGCACCAAGATATTAGCAGCAGATCCTGTAAATTGTGAGGTGGAACCGCTTGTTGATGACTTATTGGTCAAGCATATCCCATAGATGTGCTTGATCGGATTGAGATCTGGGCAATCTGGAGGCCAGGGCAACACCTTGAACTCTTCATCATGGTCCTCAAACCATTCCCAATCAATGTGTGCAATGTGGCAGGGAGCATTATCCTGCTGAAAGAGGCCACTGCCATCAGGGAATACCATTGCCATAAAGGGGTGTACCTGGTCTGCAACAATGTTTAGGTAGGTGGCACTTTTCAAATTGACATCCATATGAATTGCTGGACCCAGGGTATCCCAGCAGAGCATCACACTCCCTCCACCATATTCCCAAAGTGCATCCTGGTGCCATGGTAAACGGCCCACACGTACACGACCGTCCACATGATGTAAAAGACAACGTGACTCATCAGACCAGGCGAACTTCTTTCGCTGCTCCAAAGTCAAGTTCCAACGCTCGCGTGCCCATTGTAGTCGCATTCAGCGGTATACAGGGGTCATCATGGGCACTCTGACCGGTCTGTGTGATGGAGTGTTGATGGTCAAGTTTACAGTCCTTCCAACCCAAATGGTCTTGATCACTCTTAAAAAGCAGCTTTGCATTGAAATCAGGGTTTTGTTGGCTTATCCTTTGGCTAAGTAAGGTTTGTTTTGCTCTTTTGTTTGTTGTCATACAGAATAATGGCACTCCCTTGTTGTTTTGCTCAGAGGTTGGCATAACAGTTGGCCAGTTCTTCTAGGCATGATGTAAGGGGGGTGTGCCACACAGTGTTTATTTGAATTTCAATCTGATATGGGTGAATCTGAAGCATGCTACAAAGGTGTGGTATAGCGGAAAGTGCAACAAAAATAGCAGTTTCCTCTTTCCTGTTCTGTGCAATCATAATAATCACCTTCTATGAGCTATTGCTTATGAAAAATATGATAAAGTAAGATCATCATAGCTGGGAGTTCAGCGTGGTAAAGCATCAGCTTCTGAAAATGTAAATACCATATTCTAATTCTATAATTTATAGTTGATTTTTGATTCCAGAAAGTGTGTATTTGTGTTGCTGTACAGTTAAACTAAGGCCCAAAGCTTGTGTATGATGTGTTTAGTGCTGGCACGGTGCAGTATTTGGGCACATAATTACACACTGTAAGGGTTGGTTTGCTAAAGTCTGCTAAAAGCTCTGTTGAGAGGGCGGTTCTGTCCCTGCATGACCCGCAGGGTACAGTGATCTAAAGCTGCCCACAGATGCCCTATTCATGCCAGCCAGTGCCTGGCCCAAGGAAGGGCTGTCTCAAAGATTTACACAGCCACACAGTGTCCTTCACAGAGCTGGTCCTTATGGGTAGAGATGAGATCTTTGTCCCATCAGTGCCTAGAGTTTGTTTGACATCAGATAGTGACGTAAAACACTATTCTAATGGATAATATTGGTTTGATAGCATATTTTCGCAGAGGTGTGATGATTTAGACTTTATATGCAACATTGGACCTTAAAAATAAATTAGAAAGATTCATTTAAAAGGAAGTTTCACCCAAAAATGAAAATTCAGTCATCATTTACTCACCCTTACAGTACAGCAAACGACAACAGAATTTTCATTTTTCAGTGAGCTGTCTTTAAGTCACATATGCATCTGATTTCTTCCACTTTCTGTTCTTTTCTTCTTTTTTTTAGGTGTTTTAGGATTAACTTTTCTTCATGAGTCACATCATAAATCATAATGTTGTGTCTGTTATCACTACGGACCAAGATTTGTTCTCCTTACGTCTTGTCTGAGATGGCTAAGCCAGACTTTATTGTTTGCACATCTCTGTCTCCAGGAGATATCCTAAAGATTTGTTGGAAGCGTAGGCTGATCACAAGCCGGCACACCCTTCTAAGGAAATCTGTAATAGCTGCAAAAAAAGTCAAACATTAGTTCTGTGACTCAGACGTTGGCTAGTTTATTAGCAAATAGATTAGTTTTCCTTGTTTCCTTGATATCTGGCATTAATTCAAGATTCTGTGTTTGCGGTTATGGTATTGGGCAGGTTAATCAAATAAATCTTGATATTATTCAACTTTTTGACGTGGTATTTATGTATTTTATGCTTTGAAATGGCTTAAAAGTGTGATTTTGTTTTTATTCCCAATCAGAGAAACCATAATTTTGACCAAACTGCCAATGTTGGCGAATAGACTTAAATATACCCCCACTAAAGCTAAGAGGGCTTAAGCCTGGTCAGTACCTGGATTGGAGACCTCCTGGGGAAAACTAAGGTCGCTGCTAGAAGAGGTATTAGGGGGGCCAGCAGGGGGTGCTCACCCTGTGGTCTGTGTGGGTCCTAATGCCCCAGTATAGTGATGGGGACACTATACTGTAAAAAAGCACCATCTTTTGGATGAGATGTTAAACTGAGGTCCTGACTCTCTGTGGTCATTAAAAATCCCAGGGCACTTTTCCTAAAGAGTAGGGGTGTAACACTAGTGTCCTGGAGAAATTCCCCCCATTGGCCCTCCTAATAATTCCCATCCACTAATTGGCTCTATAACTCTACTATCTCCTCTCCACCAATAGCTGGTGTGTGTGAGTGTTCTGGTGCAATATGGCTGCCGACGGATCATCCAGGTAGATGCTAAACACTGGTGGTGGTTGAGAATTTGGAAATACCATCAATACAAGTCTATGGGATTTATACATTTTTTTCTCGTTTTGATCATCCACTGTGCGAACAGATACTTTTCCAGAACAGTCTGAGGGTCTGTGCCTTGTTTAGTGAATGCATAGCTTGAAAGCTCTTTGAGGAGTTAAAGTCAGAAATTATGGTCATGGACAATTATGGACACTGCCATTGGTCGGAGAGAAAGACAGTCCCACCCCAAACTCACAGCCAATGTGGTTATGTGAAATGAATCAAACTTACTAACTCTAACACCATTTTTGAAACTGAAGTTTAAATCATCTGTCTTTGTGCTCTCATACTCGTGAGTTATGAGACAAGAAAGCATTGTGCAACCAGTTTAATGACACTTAATGACACAAAATCCAACTAAGTTAATATTTGATATATCACATTGCTCTAGTCATATGTATAGATAAGTGTAAAGTTGTTTAGACTGTTCTCAGTTTAAATGTATCACTGGCCCATGTGATCTGACCCAGAAAAGATGTCACGACCCCTTTAGCATTGGACACATGGCTGCTTTCTCTCCTGCAGAGTTAACAGGAAATGCAGAGAGGTATCTTATATCCTTGTTCCCATTCAACCCTGTTGGCAAAACACACTCCCTTGTTTACCTCCTACATCACCCTTATATTATTAATCAAATGCGAACTGTTGAAATCAGGGTCACTGCATAATTTATGCATTTAATTTAAATAATAACCCTTCCCTCATCATCTCAATGCAGGTCTATAAATCACAAGGTTTCAATACATCCATCATGTGATGTAAAATTAATTATGGTTTCCTTGCATTAGGTTAATGCTCCTAAATTAGCAGGGAGTCTTTGTGCTTTTCGGTTTAAGGCGGGATGTGGGAGATCTCCAGGGATTTGGCATTTAATTGCCTGTGCTGATGAACTCGACTTATTAATAGGACGACGCTTTTTCTGTCACTGGTGGAATAGAACAGATTTAAAGGCACAAGAGAGACACAGCAGATCAAGATGGAAGATTCCAGAAGCTTCAATAACCTAACACATATTTTTGTTGCCATTGAGAGCAATGAATATGTTTATCATTCATTAAATATACTCAATGTACTGTAGAGTGGCTGTTATCAGATACGTTGGTAAAATAAAATTAACCAAATGAACAAAGACACCTTTCTGGTTCCATTAAAGGTAATTCTGAAGGAACTCACTGCAGAAACAAATACAATACTATTAGCTATATTATAAATTAATAACCACTTGCTTGATCTAAACAAAATAGGTGTCGTTTTAAAGCTTGGAATCTGGACTTCACAATGCATATAGCCGATCATGCAAATTCAAACATTTATATTCAGATATTTATATTATATTTAGATGAGATAGCCATGTATTACTGTATACAGTATATTGTTGGAAAGGACTCAATTAATAAAATGCTATGAGCACTTTTTATTTTACTCAGAGTGTATGAATTTCCCACTGACAGGTGGGAAGTATTCACAGCGCTTAATTTTTTTCCACATTTTGTCATTTTATGCAGAATTTTGAGGAAAATAATGAATTTAATCCATTTTGGAATAAGGACGTTACTTAACAAAATGTGGAAAAAGTGATGCGCTGTGAATACTATCTGGATGCACTGTAAATATAATAAAAAGGAGTGTCTTTTTGTACGTTTTTCCTTATTACATCCTGAAACATATTTATAACATAGACAATGAGACATTGTAACTTACAGCAGACTATCCCTATTCAAACAAGCCCAAACACAACATAATATGATGAGTAGATCTTGAAATATTGCTCAAAGATTGTACATAGAAAGACAATGCACAAAAGGGCGCTCAACACGTGTTGTGTGTGTGTGTGTGTGTGTGTGTGTGTGTGTGTGTGTACACATGTCTGAGGACTTTGTGCACATGTGCTCATTTAAAGGATTGGGTTGCTCCTGAATACTTCTTTCAATTTCTGTATTTTGTAGTCAAATCCATTCATTTCCAATAACCGGTCAATTTACACTGATAACACCACAGGTGTAAATTTTATGAAACATATATATATATATATATATATATATATACTTTTGACCACCAGAGTGTGTGTGTATATATATATATATATATATATATATATATATATATATATATATATATATATACACACACACTCTGGTGGTCAAAAGTTTGGAATAATGTTCAGATTTTGCTGTTTCGGAAGGAAATTGGTACTTTAATTCACCAAAATGGCATTCAACTGATCACTAAGTATATTCAGGACATTAATAATGTATGAAACAGCACCATCACTATTTGATCAAATCTAGACAGTAGCATCACTCCAACACCTCATCATTGAGTAATCATGCTAAATTGATCATTTGGTACTAGAAAATCACTTGCCAAATCAAACACAGTTGAAAGATATTTGGTTCATTAAATGAAGCTTAACGTTGTATTTGTGTTTGCCACAGTATGAAATAGACTGGCATGTCTTAAGATCAATATTAGGTCTATAATTAGGTCTCTATAAACCCATCAGTCAATCATTGTTATGAGGAATGAAGGCGATACAATGCTTGAAATGGCTGTAAAACTGAAGATTTAATACAAAGGTGTAACTACAGTCTTCAAAGACAAGCACAACTGACTCTAACAAGGACAGAAAGAGATGTGGAAGACCAGATGTACAACTAAACAAGAGGATAAGTACATCAGAGTCTCTAGTTTGAGAAATAGACGCCTCACATGTCCTCCGCTGACAGCTTCATTGAATTCTACACGCTCAACACCAGTTTCATGTACAACAGTGAAGAGAAGACTCAGGAGGACTTATGGGAAGAACTGCAAAGAAAAAGCCACTTTTGAAATGGAAAAACAAAAAGAAAAGGTCCGAGTGGGTAAAGAAACACAGACATTGGACAACAGATAATTGGAGAATTATCCATAATTAACTACAGTTTTCAGAAAAAGAAAAAGTTAATCTGTCTGTTTTGACCTGAACACAGTATGAGGGTTAAGATTGACATTATTTTCCAGACATACTCAATACTGTAATGCAATAAAATATCTTATATCTTATTTAAATTGCAAAGTATTGATATGTCACTGTAATATTTGTTGTACTACCATTACAAAAATGATTTTATTACAGAATAGGTCAATTTGGGCAAATGTGTTTCCGTGAGATTCCCCAAATTATAGGGAACTGGGTCTTTTAGGTTGGTTGGAAACACCTTTAAACATAAAAACGTGACTAATTACCTGTCAGAAATTGCATCAGGAATGAGGCAAAAAAAATTACGATTTATTAAATAAGTAATACAAACAAGGAAAACAAAACATTCTCAAGGGAGAAAAAACAACAACTAACTTAAAACTGAAAAACAAATGACAAACCGAACTGGAGACAGAGCAACCAAACAGCCATGTGCACTCACACAACACTAACAGAAGAGCGCATGGCAAGAGGAACAAACCCGAAGCCATGCGCTCACAAAAGACAAGACATGGAGCATGAGTGTCCGGATACCGAACCAGAACAGAGTCAGGACCCAGACACCACGCTCCGAACATGAAAACACAAACGCAGAACACGAGTGTCAGGATCCTGTCACCACTAAAACATGACTGACAGTCTTGACACTATCTTGACAGCATGCCAAGTTGCTACTAAGTTCAAGGTTAATGTTTAAAAACTGAGAGTCATTATTTACTCTATACGTACTTCAATTATGACTCTCAAGTTATGTTTTCAGTCAGTCAATTTAAGGATTTCTCAACCAAATAGTTTTTCCAGCTCTATTCATTTGTCAAACTACACTGTGAAGTCATTGTTTGACGCTGCATACTGAAAAACGAGGAGGGTGAGAAAACATTCTTGCGTCATGCTTTTTTAAGCGCTTTTATTCTCAACGGACAAAAAAAAGACTCCTGCAGCAATTAGGTCATTTTCAGGTTCAAATCTGATCCGTTCTTAAGTCACGCACACCAGCAAGGGTTTAACAGAATCCAGGGAAGGAGTCACCTGAGTGGGAGAGAATGTTTACCCAGGGGTCACAGTTCACACCTCGCACTATGATGCTAAAGGAGCCATCAACTCTTCCAATATTTATATTTACTCGCTTCCGATTAGCCTCACCAAGTGGTAATGTTATATTGGTAAAACATACAATCTGCACGTCACTTTAACCATAATGAAGCGTCAGAAGTTTTCATTATTGGAGGACAAAGTGGTCTCCCCCACCCCCTCCTCCCCGGACTCGAAGCACATGTAGATTTCCAGGTTGAGGACGCGCAACAGGAATGAGTATACTGACAATGGCAAGCGACGAGCCTTACACTGTAAGTTGATCAGCTAATTTATACGTTTGCAATGATTTTATTGTTTGCAAATTATAAGACTTTTTTAATAACTCTGTCAATGTTAGCTAGATGGATAGCAGGGCTTCCAGGGCTGCAGCACGCTGTGTTTGCATGCTAACTTGTTTCAAATCTGGCAACCCGGGGTGTGAAATACTATTGGGAAATGGGCAGTGGGCGGAGTCACACAGGCGTAAACACAGACAGAAATTCTGGCCCGGACTGGACATTTCAAAGTAGTATTTCACACCCCGGGTGAAATTTAGCATGTTTCGTAAATCTCTTATTATAATTGTTTTAGTACAGTAAATATATTAAATATTGCACCTTTAATGGTACTATCAACCTTGTCAATGGATACAGGACTTTTTCTTTAATATTTAATATAATATTTCAGCATACATCTCATTTGCTGTTGTTAAATTATGTCATATAATATATTTACAGGAAGAAGAAGAAAAAAGGAAATATCAGAAAAGTAGAAAATTGTGATTTCCAGGCCTGGAAAGGTCCTGTTCTCCATTCATTCCCACTCAATTTTCCCAGGATTTCTGGGAAGCAGAGGTTAATTAAGACTGATGGGACCAAGCCGGGTGATGTGGGTGACTGGTGAACTTTGTTGAACCAGCCATTCCAAAGTGAGATTTATGGACAGGAATGCCATTGATGTGCACCTAAACTCACTGAGTAAAAATGAGAGTGTGACGGTCCTGCTTATGAAAACCATCTGGACCTTCCCATCTTTAGTACTTCATGTGTTGGGGAGATGCGGTTTACATGCACATGAGTCAGCTGCTAATAAATAAGTTTTTCCAGTTTAGCACAGTTTGGATGGATGGATGGGTGGACGGACAGACAGGCCACACAATCAATCATAGTTTCACAATAGTAAAACTACAGTAACCATAGTAACCATAGATAGATGGATGGATGGATGGATGGATGGATGGACAGACAGACCACACAATCAATCATGGTTTCACTATAGTAAAACTACAGTAACTATAGTAACCATGGATGGATGGATGGATGGATGGGTGGCTGGGTGGGTGGACGGACGGCGGACGGACGGACAGACCACACAACACAATCAATCATGGTTTCACTATAGTAAAACTACAGTAACTATAGTAACCATGGATGGATGGATGGATGGATGGATGGATGGGTGGACGGACTAACGGACGGACGGACGGACAAACAGACGGACGGACGGACAGACAGACCACACAATCAATCATGCTTTCACTATAGTAAAACTACAGTAGCCATAGTAACCATAGATGGATGGATGGATGGGTGGCTGGGTGGGTGGGTGGACGGACGGACGGACAGACAGACCACACAACACAATCAATCATGGTTTCACTATAGTAACACTACAGTAACCATAGTAACCATGGATGGATGGATGGATGGATGGATGGGTGGGTGGGTGTATGGACAGACGGACCACACAATCAATCATGGTTTCACTATTGTAGTACTACAGTAACCATAGTAACCATAGATGGATGGATGGACAGAGAGACCACACAATCAATCATGCTTTCACTATAGTAACACTACAGTAACCATAGATGGATGGATGGATATAAGTTCTCAACATTACTTGTCATGATACTGCAGCTCATACTGCCAACTGTCATTGTTGAGACAAACTATGCTTTGTTCTAAAATCTAGTGAGCTGCCTACATAGGCAGCACTTTAAGGTGCCACATGCATCTTCCAAAGATGAATGTTGTTCCAAAAGGTAGGCAGGTCATGTCCATACTAATTTGTTTTAGCTGAAAACGCATTGATTTTGCTAAGTTTATGCCTCTAATCCACACCAGAATCGGGAATGCTCTCTAGTGCCGCATACTTTGGAAAATTAAAACAAATTATTCAATGTAAAAATATTAAATGTTGCATTGCAACAAGCTCTGTAAACAAAAAGGTCTCCAGATGGCTGGCAAAGCTAGAAAAATGTTAGAGTTAATTAAGTCAAATCTTTAAAAATGTGCTTTTTTTCATTGCAAAAAATTAAATATAAATAATTTTCTTACTGTCTAATTTTGTCTTGTTTTCCAGTAAAGTTATCAAAAAATTCTTGAAACAAGATAAATTTACTTGAGAAGCGAAATGACCAGATATGCACTATATTTGTCTTCTTTTCAGATAAATCTCACAAAATTTGGCAATGTTTAGACACTCAGTATTAAAAATATTTTTTGCAGAGTTGCCTAATAATTGTGTGCTTGGTGTATTTTTATGCTTATTCAAGTATTGCAGCATTAACTGACCAACATGCGAATACAAAACTCTAATTGAAATCAATTGTAATTCAAGTCTCCTGTCCACTTCGAGTGTGCAACTCTAGTCGTATGACTTACAAAGTTGCCTCCTACGTATGTAGAGCGTTCCAAATCGATCATTGATGATGTTGCATGCTGCCTATGCATACAGACAGCAAGGCAGCTCACTAGGTTTTGGAACAGCCTGTTAGACAGGATGCGTATGGTTTCCATTTTCCAGACCTGATAATGAACCACGAGTGTTGCTGTGCGGTGACAGTGGTGTGTGGTGTTAGCAGAGCATTTGGGTCGAGGAGGGGGGCTGATTTTGGAGAAGTGGGAATGGAGACCAAATGCATTCCAAGAATTGTTCTGTTTGGCTGACGCACAAGATGGATCTTGAGAGTAAATCTGTGGATACTGTGAGAGACGGAGTGAAAACTGCAGGAACACAAAGAGAATAAGCAGCGGAAACCAATGATAGATTAGAAAACACAAGACGATTGAAAGATTAATGTGTGGAGGAGAGGTGGAGGTATAAAAGACAGATCACTCCAGTAGTGTCTCTCTCTAAAGGAGCATTAATCAAGTCATGTGCATACAGGCTTGGGGAGTAATGGGATACTTGTACCGGCGTTAAGTAATCAGGATACAAAAATTGTGGAACTGTAATCCGTTACAGTTGCATAAAAAGCCAACGTATTCAGATGAGTTATATTTGGTGAAAATTGGGATTGCTAGCAGGATTACAATTTTTTAATTATGAAAAAAGAAAATGAGAAATATGATTATTTTTGTGGAAATCATGAAAACCATGTTAGCTGGGATAGCTAAAATTAGTCAGAGTTGTTCCCTAATTTCAACATCTGATCAATTTCGCGGGAGCAGGAATAGATGTGGAGAAACTACACTCTCCCACTGCGAATGGCCAGTATTCTGGTACACGAGACACCTTCTGTCGAAACTTTGTGACGTCTCATTTCCATCTTCAGATTAAACTCTAAAATTGTTCTCTTGGGGTCTGGGTAGCTCAGTGAATATTGACGCTGACTACCACCCTTGGAGTCACAAGTTTGAATCCAGGGCGTGCTGAGTGACTCCAGTCAGGTCTCCTAAGCAACCAAATTGTCCCGGCTGCTAGGGAGGGTAGAGTCACATGGGGTAACCTCCTCGTGGTGGTGATTAGTGGTTCACTCAATGGGGCGTGTGGTGAGTTGTGTGTGGATCGCGGAGAGTAGCATGAGCCTCCACATGCTGTGAGTCTCCACAGTGTCATGCACAACGAGTCACGTGATCAGATGCGCGGATTGACGGTCTCAGAAGCGGAGGCAACTGAGACTTGTCCTCCACCACACGGAATGAGGTGGGTAACCGCACCACCACAAGGATCTACTAAGTAGTTGGAGAAAAGGTGTTAAAAAATGTGTTCCCTAAAATGATACATGTTTGTATCATACATTTTAATTAGTTAAAATCTATTGTTATCTTGATAAATATTTCCTTTTTTACATCTAAAATTATTAATGCTAAGGAATGCCAAGCAACTACATACCGTAGCAACACACTAACAAAACTCAGATCGTCATAGCAACCGCAAAGCAATGCCCTGCCAACTACCCTCAATAATCATCGTACTGGCGAGTTTTGCGCGGGTGAGCATATCTAAAAAAAATATATACAAATTTAGTCAATATATTTCATTACATTAAAATAGTAAAACGATAAATAATCAGTACAGAATCATTGTTCTCCAGATTTCCGCAGAATTTAAACTTTTGTTATTTCAGCTACAGATAGAATGTTGTATTTTTAGCTTCCATTATTCGAATCAATTCTGTAGAATTCCTCCACAATCAGCACAAAAACACTTTCACAAAGATTCCCTTCAGATTCCTCGTGTCTCTGTCAGACTCTTACACACACTTACAGCAGTGTGTAGAATTTCTCAGATTGTCCCACACTCATCTTGCCTCTTCTGATCTCTCATCAAATCCTCCTTCACCAACCCAAACCACAACACATGGCTCCAGATCAGATCTAAACAGGATGTTGGGTCAATTCAGGACAGGATCTCAGACACTAGTGGTTTAAATGAAGTTTGAATAATCTTGATTGAAGTGATTGCATTTAATCTATGTTGATGGTGCTTCTTTTGTGTGAAGGCTTGGTGCATTTTGAGCCATTTAAACCCCAAATTGTTGGTGAGGTTATCAATTATTTCCCCTACTTGTCTGTAAATCTTAAAGCACCAATTATATTTTGTGATGAGTGCAGTTTTCTTTCTTGTGTTGACGTATTCCCTGTTGAAACAGGAAGCTAGGGCAAGAAATGTCGAAGGGCTTGTCCCTTTTACTTCTTTAAATAGCCAATAGCCTTTACGCCCAATCACGAACAATGACAAAATTTTGGATATTCCATTGAGTGCAAGATGGGTCATGAACATTTATGGCCCATTTTCCAGGAAGAGAAAGCTCATTTTAAATGCATAATTGCATATATCTGCTAAAAGACCATTTTGTCAATGTTTAGGAGTACTTTAGTAGATACATGGCTTCAAAGCTTCAAAGTTTGGATTTCATGGGGGCTTTCAAAAAGGCTCCACTGACGAAACTTTGGTATATTTAAAGTATCTTTGACCTTTGACTCAAACGTTAATGCCCCCTTAACTGTTCTGTTCTCATTTCAGGTGGTGACCCCAATACGCGTGGGACAAATGTACGCCTACAGTCCTGCTTCAGATTCATCTCATGACCTCTATGACGTCCCTCCAATTCGTCCGCAGGGAGTGAGTTTCTCTTTCAATACTTATGGAACATACATATCCACATAGATTCCTGTATACGTATATTTACATTCTGAACACCTGCACAGGTGTACGATATTCCGGCAAGCAAAGAGACAGGACAGCACAGCACTCCAAGATCCCAAGGCCTCTACGACACGCCCCCATCCCAAGACCTGCGATCAAAAGGACTCTATGATATACCACTATTGGCGCAAGGGGTATGCTTTGAATTTTTAATGATTTAAAATCTATTGTTATCTTGGTAATTAGTGGTGTTCGCTAAGGCAGTAATCTTTATGATTAACAACTGTTGTTCATACTTGGGATTAGGGGTTTGAAAAAAAAACACAATTTGTCCGTGCAAATGGTCAAACTATTTATTTAAAAAAAACAAAAAATGGAAATGGAAAAAAGAAAACTCATGAATGTTGCCCTTGTTCCCTGTCTTGTAACAGAATGTTATTATATTCCAGAAATCAAGTAGAAAGAAAGCAATACTCTGATTTTATTACTTTCCCCTGGTTAGTAAATTAAAGCTTAGGCTGCCAGCTATGTTGGAGTCAAACTTAGAACAGCGCTCTTAACTTTGCAAGAAGGTCAGAAATGAAATAATTGTGCTGAAGTCCCTCTTATATTTCACCACTGTTCCCAGCGCAATACGGCACCGTGCCTTGAGTTTGTTTGAAATAAACTGTATGTACATGGAAACCTGTTATTAGTGTCAGATTTAATTAAGGTCTGAGGAAGCCTGGACTCACTGTTAAAGATAGATTTTAAGCTACACTGAAATCACTTACAGGCCATTGTTTATTTATTGACCGATGTGCTTTTGGCACACCCATGTACTTCCATTACACTAGGTTTTACCCTTTAACTGCATGGCAGAATTTTCCATATCCTTTTTTAAGGTTTTGGTATGGGATCATGGAAATGCAAAAGTGGATGTATTGGATTGTCAGCAACCAATTTCACAAATCAAACTCATCTTGAAATACTTTCTCCTATCCTAGCTTAATAAGCAGAGACAACTATAAGCCGTTTGTTGGTTATACTTTCTCGAAAACTGTAAACACTGGCTCTTTGGCACTCCTTGTTTTAGCGGCCTGTCCAGCCCAGCCCAACACAACAACAATAACTGAACCAATGCTTGAGTTGAGGGCAGGACTATCTGTTTGATCAATTAAAGGCCCTGATGTACTTCCGGAGAAGTTGTTCTTCGTTCATGGGTAAAAAGAAGTTTAAACAGCCAAACAACGGTATACTGTTTAAATATGAGGACGCTCAGTAAAACCTTTACTGAGTAATGTCACATCACAACCTGATGTGACATTAAAATGTATTATCAATGACTTTATGCCTCATTCTATGAGTAGAATTCACATGAGTGGCGTGACATGGTCTTGAAAAATGTCTCTAATCGAATGATTGTACAGATCACCAGCTTTCACCAGCTCGCTAATAACTGTAAACGCCTGTGGCACAGCAGAGGGCGGGGCCGGGTCGTGACTCGACACGCCCGGTCCCGTATTAGGCTAATCAAGCCACCGAGAGGGATAAAGGCCGATCGCAGAGGGCGGTGCGGCAAAGAGAGATCCTTACGGACATGTCCGTCGTCCTGTGTGTTTGTCTTTTGGATCTCTCTCTCCCGCACCACCCTCGAGTCACCATTCGAGTCACGACCTGGCGACGCCCTCCGCTGTGCCACATTGCCGGTGTGTTCATGTTGACTAATTTTGACTGACTCAACAAGGTAAACAAAATTAGCTGTAAGCATCAAGGTAGGTAGTGCTCTAGGTCACATTTACTGATGACGTGGACCAATGGCAGTAAGAAGGTGTTTAGCAGCTGGTTAGAAGTTCAAAATGATGTCACACCAGTTCGTTCTTGGATTTTAACAGTAGACGTGTGGCATATTTGGAAAGCTGTTTGAAAATAATTGCAGTTCTGTTCGTTGGCGCTAGCGATACAAACTTCAGCTTCAAGGTAAATGGTCTTCTACGGTCAATCTACTGTCATGGTTAAAGTTCAATTGTCAACATATTTACAGCTAGCTACCTGAGTAATATGACATCCGGTTTAATGAAACAGACATTTGAAGGTAACTTTAGCTCCATGAGCACATCAAGTATGTTCAACGCGACCACACACCTGCATTTCCATTGGCCAAGCAGTCGTGTATGCATTTGCGTTCTTGTGTAAAGTATGTTTTTGGCCTTAAGCATTTTCGTGTCATGTGTTTCTATGCATGTGATTGATTTGGAGTCTAACTGCATTTTCATTCCCACAGGTGTACTCCACGCCTCCACGGAGCAACATTGCACAAGATGAAGGGAATTATGACTTTCCACAGCCTTCGAAGCACAAGCAAGAGGGAATATACGATGTTCCACCAACATCTCTCTCTAAAGCTTCCCCGTGCTCCAACTACAACTTCCCACACAACTCCGAGCCTGTCTCGCGAATGGGCATGATCAACAACAGCAATGGCATCTACGACATTCCTGCAAGTCAGCTCGCCACGGGGGGATCACAGGACTTGTACGATATCCCACGTGGAATGCCACAGTCTCACAGCAGACTCGCTTCTGCTGAAAGGGATAGGAATAAGTGCGTCTACGATGTTCGTCCGACAGATGATCGGTTGCTTGGCGATGTGACCGAAGGCGTCAAACATTTGTCGTTTTCCAGTACGGAAAGTACTCGCAGCAGCATGTCCACTTCCTCTTCTTTGGCCAGTTCGCCCGCAGAGGGTCGTCTGGCTTTGGATTTAGACTCGGCTGTACAAAGGTTAGGTCACCTCCAACAAGGTCTGGAGTCTTCTGTTTGTGCACTGCAAACTCTCGTTGCCTCGCCACACTGGCGAACATACAGCTTCATGGAGCGACATGCTAATGATGTTCGTGTTTCACTGGACCGTGTCAAGGGTACACTTGCAGAGTTTCTCATATTTGGGCGCGGAGCGGCGGCGAACGCCACTGCGCTCTCTGACCCAGGACTGCATTCCAAGATGCGACGTCAGTTGCAGCGTCTGGAAGATTCGCAGCAGATTCTTCAACAAACACACCAGACTCTAGAAAACAACAGCTGGGCGCTGAATATCCTGGCAACTGGCGCCAAGCATCAGAGCAAGAGTGACGAACTAGAACGTTTCGTAATGGTGTCGCGAACGGTGCCTGACGATGCCAAGCAGCTGGCGTCAACAATAGGGGGCAGTGCAGAGCTGCTTTTCCGAAGAGCACCAATAGAGGGCATTGTTCACCCCTTCACCTGCATTCCTACAGAGGAGGACAGTTACGGTGGCCAGACCAAACCCTTCCCTGTGCCATGTGACAAGGCAAACATGAACAGTGAGAAATGCGTTAAAAGTTGGATGGAAGATTATGACTATGTTCATCTGCAGGTGAGAATCATGTTGACGTTTTACTTCAGTGACAGATTGTTCTTGAAATAAAAGTAATTTTCATGTGTTATCAGAGGCTAAGTCAATTTGAACAAACCAAATCATGCAGCTTGAGATATTACTTTCTAAACGACTGGACTCGTGATGTATTGCATGACAGGCAATAAACGAACACTTTAGCAAAAGCATAGCATCTGCAACTACCTAGCATTATCGCAAACCCTTTCAACATTTAAGCATGTGTATGTACTATAGATATCAACAATTAAACTTATATAGTGCTTTTTTAAACTTAGAGGTTACAAAAGCACTGCGTCCCATTCAGCCATTCACACTCACACTCACACACCAATGGCGGTAGATCTGCCATGCAAGGCGCTAGCCTGCCATTGGGAGCAACTTGGGGTTCAGTGTCTTGCCCAAGGACACTTCCGTATGTGGAGTCGTGTGGGCCGCGATTGGCTGCGATTGGCAGCCGACCTGCTCTACCACCTGAGCCCATTTTTTACATGCACATTTGTTACATGAGTAATTAAATTTCTTGTAAAAAAACAAAGAATTGTTCTTTTTACTAGTAACAATTCTCATTTTTGATATCTGTCATTTGGTTTTTACTCGTGGCAATATTAATTTCAGATATTTATAATGTTATTGTAACAAGTAAGAACGTTTTTAAAACATCTTTAATCACTGTAACGCAGTTCAATGGAAAGGAGGAGGCGAGAACCGGCTTGACGATATAAATAATATTTTAATTAAAAACGCAAACAAAAGAAAAATCACACACATGACAGACACGTCCGTAAACAATCTCTCTCTCCCGCACCACCGTCCAAAATCGGCCTTTATCCCTCTCCGAGGCTCAATTAGCCCGATAAGGGACCGGGTGTGCAGAATCACGACCGGTCCCACCCTCCGCCCTGTCACGATCACGTTTCAATTCATTGATATCTGAAATCCATTTCCAGATATATAAATTTTACATTTTACTAGTAATTAAAATGTTGATATCAGAAATGAATAGTTTGATAATTAACATTAACAGTGTAATTATTGATTGCAAAGATTTACATTTTTACTATTAAGAAGAACATAGCTGAAATATGAAATGAATTGAAGATATCTGAATTGTTTTGAACAGGAGTCTATGACAGATCATTGTGAAATTCTACTAATGAAAATGCAAATAAAATTATGTTTAACTATTTTTACTTATTTTTTTACAAAACAATACATACAAATAACGATGTGATATTTTTCAAGATTTATTTCAAGAGTGGGTATTTCCAAGTAATGACGTCAATTCTGATGTCAAGGATTAGCATTTTTACAAGTGCAAATGTAATTACTGATACCAAAAATGAGCTCTGTCACTAATTCCATTTCCTTACATCAAACATGATAATACGTCAATTTGGCTTGCCATACTGGCATCCACCTATACCCTAACCATTTTTGATATTGCCTACTCCTAATTCCTAATCTGTCTGTCTCTTATGAACCATTTAATACTTACCAAAGAATTCACCAGGAAACACGCTGTCGAAATCATTGCGAACACAATATGTGCAATAGGTACTTTTAAGGCGCTTTCAAAATGGTCTGTGAATAAACCTGTTTTATGTTGTAAAACAGTCCATCTGTTTCCATCTATCCTCGGTCCATCTGTTAATCGTGGATGCAGGGATTAGGACAGTGATCACTCACATATGAGTGTTATAATGACATGCTGTTGTGATTAAAATCCTTTCGCAAAGACCACGTGTGCACTTTAATCTTATACTAAAGACAGACAGTGGATATTCAAGAGAGGATTGCATTTTCATTGATTTAATAAGACACTATACAAACTGACATAATGAATATTTAGAAGTGATGACGGTTTTAATTATTATTACAGGGAAAAGATGAATTCGAGAGACAACAAAAGGAACTTTTGGAGAAGGAGAACATCATCAAACAGAACAAAGTACAACTTGGCCAAGAACAGGTACGAGATACATGCACACAAACACTCCTTATACACCAAGGGTGTGTGCCATCAAACTTCAGTCATTAAAGGCCCAAATATACGTCACGCAAATACGCGTAAGCAGGCAGACCTTGCTACGCAAGCACGATTCCATGCATCGTTGTGTAGTGAAACGTGTCAGCGCTCAATTCATGACACAGCGCAAGTACGCGCTGCATTCTCTGTGTTGCCACAAGGGGTGCTAGTGCGGATTTCAACAACTGTCATGGCGGAGCAGCAATTTGAGGAGAGTCTTGCCGAACATGTTAGATCATACAAACATATTTACGACCCCTTGTTTCCTCTCCATTCGAATAAAACAGCGATTGAAAATGCTTGGCAAGAAATCGCAGCTTCCCTAAATTGGGATAACGACACTGTAGAGAAAATGGAAACAACTACGGGACAAATTGGTCAGAGCCAGGATTTAGACTCGGCTGTAAAAAGGTTAGGTCGCCTCCAACAAGGTCTGGAGTCTTCTGTTTGTGCACTGCAAACTCTCGTTGCCTCGCCACACTGGCGAACATACAGCTTCATGGAGCGACATGCTAATGATGTTCGTGTTTCACTGGACCGTGTCAAGGGTACACTTGCAGAGTTTCTCATATTTGGGCGCGGAGCAAATATGCAACTAGCTATGGATATCCAGTCATTTTGGACATGTTGGGATGGCTTTTTGACTTCATAAAACACCCGACCACAGAGTAAAATGTTCGTGATTGGGTTTCATAGTGCCTAAAAACAAGTATAGCGCCCCCTTGTGGTGTGAGGTTCGTTGGCCAAGTGCTCCCATCTGCATTCGCACACTTGCGTGAAGTTTCTGCCTTAATAATCAAAGAAGTGAACTTATTCTGTTACAAAATGCAACTCAAGTAGATTTTAACTTATTCAAGGACACAGCTTCTGAATCGAGAAGTTGTTGACACATTGTACTATGCAAAAAGATGGCCAAACTCAGAGAAACAAATTCCTTCACATGACCCAGGATCTCTTCGGGTCACCATATGTTCACCATATACAAGCTATAATGACCGCACAGCTGCAGATCACAAAGATCTGGAACTTTCTTCTAGGACAACATGCATGGCAGATGGTTCCAGTTGCATGAAATCTTAAACGTTAAGCAGTTTATTCAGTTCAGAGTCCAAAAGTCTGATACCACATAAAAAAATCTGGAAACAAAGTTTTAGGATTTTGGAAACATAGAAAAGACTGTATAATGTTGGCCCATAGTACCCAAATTCACCCTAAGATTCTGCACCATTTCTAGGTAAACTTTAGTTGTTCATTTATTTCAATGATCTTTGTAATGGTTCTAACTTCATCTTCTCTCACAGCTGAACCAGTTCAAACAGCTTGAACAGGAAGTGATCAAACCAGTTGAAAACGACATCACCAAGTGGATCACCCACCAACATTCAACAGACTCCTCCTCCAATTTCTCCACAGGAGGTGGAGCTCCATTGTGTTTGCGCGATCGTCAGCTGTTGGGCTTCTACGCCGACCAATGCGAGCAGAACTTTGTGACTCTTCTAAATGCAGTGGACGCTTTTTTTGGCTGCGTAAAAGCCGGACAACCTCCACGAATCTTCGTTGCACATGGCAAATTTGTAATTCTCAGTGCCCACAAGCTTGTATTTATTGGGGACACTTTGTCGAGACAGGCTTTGACGCCGGAAGTGGCGAATCGCATCATGAACTTAAGCAATGTGCTGTGTGAGATGCTGAAGACAGTCGTGGGCTCCACCAAGATGGCCGCCCTTCACTACCCCAACACGGCCGCGGTGCAGGATATGGTAGATCGTGTGACGGACCTCTCACACTTAGCGCAACAATTTAAAGTGCAGCTCTCACAAATGGCTGGATTGTGATGTCATCATGACGTCACCAACATTCCAACAAAGACTAACTATCATGTAACATGCGTAATTAAATATGTCCTTGTGTACAGCAGACGCGTCACGGAAAGTTTTCCTTTGTAAATAGTCGTCCTCTCTTCTTCTCTGTAAATATTTGGCTCTGTTTTTGTGTAGATTTGTTTTATTTTATAATATTATTAATTGTATGAATAGAAATTATTTTGAGACTTGCATTTGTAGATTGAAAAGTTAACATTGCTGATTTTTTGTGTATTAGTCACCTTATAAATTGTCATTAATTGCTAATTATTGCTTAGTGTTGAATTCCAGAACCTACTAAATGAAAGTAGTTGTTGTTGTTGTTGTTTTTGTACATGTACTGTATTGTGAGACACATATCTGCCGAGAGTACAGCATGAACCAAGTAAAAGATTTTGGTCTTTGCTAGATAAATTGTGTTTCACTTGTTTTTGTGTAAACACCTCGGGTGAATCTCTCAAAAATCATATTGCAAAACTCACATTACAACTCGTATAATAAAACCATGCTCACAACAGTCACATTTCACCCCAAAAATCAAAATAAATAAATAAATGTATTGTATTAGAGTTTTTGCATGGTGAAAATATTTTTATGACAATAAATACATTTTATTGCAAATACATGCAAACTACTCTCATATCAGTTAAAAACCAAAAAGTGTGTAATTACAAGAAAATACGAAGCAAAAGCAAGTTAAATTGGTGGGCCGCAGCGAGGAGAACACTTTCCCAGGGGAATTTGCCCAGCTATTACCATAACTGAACGGCCCACCAATCCATAATTCCCAAAGTATTATCAGATTGGACAGAGATAATCTGGTAAAAAAAATCTTAGATGGATGCGAAGCTTCCCAAACCACCTCGTTGGCCTTGATGACTAATACTTTCCATTCCATGCTGTAATGAAATAAGCATTTATCATCACTCATGTGGGCTAGTGGCGATGATGAGAGGCCATGTTAAGGGGATTGAAGGGTAGGTCAAGCAGGGCCTGCAGAAGAGTGCCACACCGGATTAGCATTAGCATTAACCTGCTGGCCCATTGTCAGGCGCACGGTAAAAACATCACATTTTTTATTGTGCTGTCCCATCTGAGTCCTTAAAAGAGTAAGTTGCTATTATTTTATATTTTAACTGTTTTTAACAGATGTATAAATCTACCAGACGGCATATGTTGAAGCACAGCCTGTGGTTAGATGAGAACATTGCTTCCTGAAGGACATTCTGCGGCTTTCTGCTGTTACGCAAATCATTACCAACCATGGCACACAGGCAAAGGTTTGATGGATCATATGGACGCTGCGTTCTGATGATAGATATGGTCATTCCATATAGCAGAAAGATTAATAAATTGGATTAAACGTGTTTATAAACAAATAATTGCTCATTCTTTACTCAACGTTTGTAACGCGAAACCAAACTTCATCCAACTAGAAAAGTAATCCCTCCTAAAATTGACTATTCAAACAAGTTTACAGCTCACATAAACATTTACTGAAGAATTACCAAAGGCACTTAAAGGGACAGTTCACCCTAAAATTCTCTCATTTACTCACCCTCATGCCATCCCAGATGTGTGTGACTTTCTTTCATCGGCTGAACACAAAAGAAGATTTTTAGAAGAATATTTCAGCTCTGTAGGTTCATACAATGCAAGTGAATGGGTACCAAAATATTGAAGCTCCAAAAAGGCAGCATAAAAGCAATCCATGATGTGATAGTTTTAACGTGTTGTGACAGGGCGGAGGGTGGGGCCGGTCGTGATTCTGCACACCCGGTCCCTTATCGGGCTAATTGAGCCTCGGAGAGGGATAAAGGCCGATTGCGGACGGTGGTGTGGGAGAGAGAGATCGTTTACGGACATGTCCGTCATGTGTGTGTTTTGTCTTTTGTTTACGTTTTTAATTAAATTATTATTTATATCGTCAAGCCGGTTCTCACCTCCCGCTTTCCATTGAACTGCGTTACACGCGTGTACATCTAAAACAGCATATTTTGCGGCGTTCTAAACAACATAAAGCCGAAAAATAATGCCTTAAAAACATGCAAAAATAGTTAAACACTGTATTGGACGGTGTTTAGTGTATGTGAAAAGCACCACTTTTATACACAGTTTGGCTTGACATATGATACCGTAAAAACACAGTTTTTGGTTGCACAAAAGCAGCACTTTTTACTCAATGTAGTATTATGAGCCCTGCCTGCTCGTTTTCACTGCCAGTAAAGTTTGAGGTGTTCTCACCCAATCAATGATGAACCCAGTCAAGCCAGTTCACTGCTGCAGGTTATTTCTGCTAAAGTGTGCTGGTGGGATCGGGGTAGCTCAGTGAATATTGATGCTGACTATCACCCCTGGAGTTCGAATCCATGGTGTGCTAAGTGACTGCAGTCAGGACTCCTAAGCAACCAAATTGGGCCGGTTGCTAGGGAGGGTAGAGTCACATGGGGTAACCTCCTCGTGGTCGCGATTAGTGGTTCTCGCTCTCAATGGGGCGTGTGGTGAGTTGTGTGTGGATCATGGAGAGTAGCATGACCCTCCACATGCTGTGAGTCTCCGCGGTGTCATGCACAACGAGTCACGTGATCAGATGCGCGGATTGACGTCTCAGAAGCGGAGGCAACTGCGGCTTGTCCTCCGCCACCCAGATTGAGGTGAGTAACCGCACCACCACGAGGAGCTACTAAGTAGTGGGAATTGGGCATTCCAAATTGGGAAAAAATAATAATAATAATAAATAAATAAAAATACTTTAAAAAAAAAAAATGTAAGTGTGCTGGTGATTTTACAGGATATATTTAAGAAATATCAAATGAGCAAGAGTGCGATATAGTCCTATATCAGCACTGATGTGATTCAGCCGCATGCATTAAAAAAGTAAAGGGATTACTCTACATTTTTCAGTATTTTAATTAGTTACTTCTGATGTAATTGAGGTAAATACTGTATAGAATCTAGAACAATTCTATATTAAACAATCATGAATTACAAATAGAAATGTAACGTCTAATGTTAAAATGTAAGTTTTCTAATTCAATGCCGCTCCCTTAAATTCTTTCGTCAATTCATGAATAATTGATTTGATTTTATTTGATTTATTTGAAAGAATTAAAAGAACAATATCACGTCTATTCTTGTATTTTCATTTGGTCGAGGTTGATGAGGGTTTTAGAAAGTAATTAGTAATGCAATTACTTTTCAGGCAGAGTAATTAGTACAGTAATCTAATTGCAATGTAGAATACGTAATTAGAAGTTAGTAGCCTAATTAATTACTTTTTTAAAGTAACTTGCCCCTGACATGAAACAGCAGAATGCATTGCCAAACATTTTGTGAAAAAGCCAATATTGCGGTAACCAGCCTCGGCTGTGTCACAAACAATGACAGCAGAAGTTTGAGTCGGTTATGTTGCAACCCGGTTGCAGAAGGTGGAGAAACAGAAGAGAACTGGATCGGTCTGACTTGTCAATACAGGGGTGAGCGGAGCAGTTCTGGCGATGTCATTTCCATGGCTTACCACAACCATTTCCTGCGAAGTATTCTAAGGCCTCAAAATTACAGCTTCTGTGCATGGCATCGACTCTTTTAACTTTTATCATTTAGTAGAAGCTGCATATATATCAATATGCTTTAAAGTTTTGCGGACAAAGAGATGGACAGGCAACCCTCTCTTTAAAAATATTTATTGACAATTTATGGTTTAGTGCATAAATCTTTGTATGTCTTGGGAAATGCCAACTTCCAAGTTTCTCTGGTCTCAATTCTTTTGGTTTAACCAGCATGTTTATTATATATTTTAGCATGTTATAAAATTAAATATAGGCTGTGGAGTGAGGAGCATGCACTCTTTAGATATGCAAGCGTCTGCTTCTGATTAATGCAGCTACATTGGGCGCGAGATGTCGCTCATATCCGTGTCGTATGAGACATACTCTTGTCTTCCGCAAGGGGGCGCTTAGTGGACTATAAAGCAGATGTGCCGCATCTTAAATATTAGGACAAATAATGTTTCGCGTAGATATTTAAACACTGAAAAGTGTAATCTTTTAAATCTAGGAATTACACGTGTTGTTATATTGTATACAAATGATAACTTAGCCCAGCAATCACTATATAAAGATTAAATGAATTGCCTCATCAAATAATCACTTACGAATATGATTGGTCCATCATTACCAGCGATGAGAAAAGTAAAGGGTAACACGTGACAACTCTGCTTTCGGTATATTTAAACGGTGGTATGGACTTTAATCGCTTTTATTCGTTCTAGTATTGTTTTAATGAAACATGTATTCAAGCCATTAAATTACAATTTGTAATGTAGAAGCAAATGAAAGACATTAACAATCCTCTCCACGCTTTCTGACCTCAGCTGTGTTAGTTTTAAGAGCAAAACTGTCACCTTGTGGATGTTTTTAGAAGTGAAGGAAAATCTCCTTGGTTGAACTTTCAAATTCATTTGGCCACTAAACGGAGTTACTACAAATCATAATTAGGTCAAATTCATGAGTGTAGATTATTCAGGTGCGAAATAATACCTGATAAAGGAACTGACTTCCATATTAAAGCTACAACAAAATATCACCGCTCTGTTGCTCCATTCAATGCAAGTGAATGGTGGCCAGAACTTTGAAGCTCAAAAAAGCACATAAAGGGAGCATAAAAGTAATCCAGTGATTTAACCCATGTCTTCTAAAGTGATATGATAGGTGTGGGTGAGAAACAGATCAATATTTAAGTCCTTTTTTTATTATAAATCTCCACTTCCGCAGAAACAAACGCATTCTTATTTGATTTTTCAGCAATTCACATTCTTCTTACATATCACCACCTACTGGACAAGGACAATTTATAGTGAAAAAGGACTTAAATGTTGATATGTTTCTCACCCACACCTATCATATCGCTTCTGAAGACATGTATTAAACCGCTGTATTACTTTTATGCTGCCTTTATGTGCTTTTTGGAGCTTCAAAGTTTAGGTCACCATTCACTTGCAATGTATGGACCTACAGAGCTATTCTTCTAAAAATCGTAATTTGTGTCTGCTGAAGAAAGTCATACACATCTGTGATGGCAAGAGGGTGAGTAAATAATGAAGAGAATTCATTCATTTTTGTGCGAATTATTCCTTTAATACAAAATGTGCTGTCACAGGTTTGCGTATTTTCGTCGCAATCATCAGCTTACAATGTTGACCTGCTTACAGAAATGAGGATGTATTTAACAAACACAATTGTGGGGGGAAATACAAGGTAAAGTTGTTCGCAAAATATATTCATTATGAAGGGAAAAGATCTATTATCATAAAGTGACAAAAGAAATAATACATTTAAAGTAAAATGGAAATCTGACCGTCTACAGTTCTGACAACTGCATTTCTTTAGAACCTGACAAACTAATATATATATATATATATATATATATATATATATATTAGCAGCTGTGGATGCAAACAGGCAGCTTTCTGGCAGGGTCGGGCTGTGACATTTCTAGCTCTATAACTTTAATAAAGCTGACAATAACAGGCGTATTAGAGATCAGTTCAAATGTGGGCGACTTCAATCCAAGAGAGGCACAAGGGAGGCAATCAATGATGGCCTTAATAAAGCACTTTGCCACGAGGAAGCCAGAACTGCAATGGAAATGTTATTTCATCAACATCCTCCCATTTTTTTTTTTAACATCATAAGTGTTGATTAAAATAAGGCCCTGTTTGCTTATTGTGACATTTTTCACTTCTTAGGGAAAAATATAGTTTTCATTGCACTTATTGGATAAATTGTCAGTTTGAATAGTAGTGATATTTGCCCACGGGAATGCTGGATGTGTAGCTGTAAATCAGATTTTGTTTAATTGATTTATTAGATTTTAAAAGATCGCTTAAAAGTTAACAGTAACATACAAAAAGGTGACGCTCTCACGCAAATACAGGCTAGGGTTAGCAGCGAGTTATTCGGGATGCAATCTTTTGGCTGAGCTGGAATTTACATGTTAGTTCAGTTCACATACCAAAACTTTTGACTTTTTAATGGGTCTGAAAGATAGCAGAAATGAGGGGAGGCGAGGAGAACCAGTTTAACCATGACAACTGGGTGGATGTGGAAGAGAGCACAGTGATTAATGCAGGACTGTAACACATGGGCAGGGCGTAGGTCACAGGAAATGACCTCACGTCCAGCCTAAATATGTAAAACGGTTATTGAGAAGAGGAGAAATTAGGAAATCTTGTTTCAGGGCTCTATGTAGTGCTGTCTGGAGGGGTGATCCTTTGACGAGGGGTCTTGGGTCGGTGGCGGGGCGTCAGGGGCGAGCTGCGTTCGCTCTCGGAGGGCTCGTTTTCGGCTTGCGGTGAACCGGTGTCTCCCACCAACTCCCGCAGGAACTTAAACTTCGACAGGAAGAGCTGCCACACCACATACCACCCTATAAACAAGGCAAAAAGATAAGTTACATTTAATACGGCATGTTTTCAGTTTTACAGTCAAACTACTGGAGAAGTCATTTCAAATTTGCATGTTTTATCTTCTTAACCATTAAATTAATTTCAATGCTTTTCTGGAGCACCGTGTGGAATAAATGTCTGAGATTGAGGGGAGGGGGACACCAATGATCTTTCTAACTGTGTTTACTCTCCTTTGGAGGGTCTTACGGTCAGCAGTGCTGCACTTTCCGTACCAGACCATGATGCAGCTGGTCAGCACGCACTCAATGGTGCTCCTATAAAACACGATGAAGTTAGATGGTGAGAGGCTCGTCCTTTTCAGCCGGCGCAAGAACTGTAAACATTGCTGGGCCCTCTTGGTGAGTGATGTGGTGTTGGTAGTCAAGGCGAGATCCTCTGAGATATGCATTCCCAGAAATGCTGCTGACGCTCTCTACGACGGAGCCATCGGTGGTCAGAGGGGAGTGATTGATGCGATTCTTCCTGAAGTCTACCACAATCTCCTTTGTTTAGTTAACATTAAGGGATTGTTTTCGCCACACCATTCAACCAGTTGATTGCATCCTTCATGGACCGGATTGCATGGTATGCCAACTGATAGGGATCAAGAGTATTGGGGAGGCAGGTCTTTAGGTGTCGCTTGACTAGTCTTTCAAAGCACTTCATGATGATGATAGAAGTCAATGCTACAGGACGGTAGTCATTTAAGGAGGTTGCGGAGGATTTCTGGTATTATGGTTGCAGACTTAAAACACATTGGAAAAACTGCCTGACTCAGCGAGGTGTTAAAGATGTCCGTGGGAACTTTAGTCAACATTTTGACTATTCTCATAATAATATTATGCCTTTTTTTTTTTTTTTACGTGGCACTAAAACGTCATCGTACTACCATAATTTAATTTAAATAATATATCAAATTTTTGCATTAAATCACAATGCAAAACATCTTGGTAATTATCAAAACATTTAGATAATTAATTATACTCCTTAAAATATTGTTTCTTTTGATTTTGCGATGAAATATGACCCAGATGTTCTTAGAAGGCTTTGTATAGTTCACCATATAGTTCAGATTCACGTACGACACAAGTTTATGCAGCACAAAGGCCTTCCTCATAACTATCAGAAGCAATGTGTTGATGAGTACAGTCAATACTGTGACCTACATAGATCTGTGCCAAGTAGGCCTTTGACTTGGGATGTCCCAATACCGATACTGGTATCGGAATCGGGTCCGATACCACGCTTGTGTGGACAGTGTTGAGATGACATTGTAGAGCGGAGGGAGGGCGGGCTGGAAAGATGTACGCCCGGTCCCCAATCAGCCTGATGGGGCGCACGAGGGATGAAGGCGGCCGGTGCCGACAGATTGAGAGAGAGAGAGAGAATTACGGGCAGCTGCACTGTATGTGTGTCTTTTTATTTAATTAAATATTATTTATATTGTTAAGCCGGTTCTCGCCTCCTCCTCCTCACCCATCTCTAAACCCCCTTACAGACCATTAAGACACAAAGTGCTCATACCTTTTAGAGATCATTGGCTCATACATGAAGAACACCATTATGTGCATCGCGCACATTGTAGCAGATGACAGTAGGCATCAGACAGCGCTAATTCACTTTCGACAATGAGCCATATACAGACCACATGTTTATTTAATGAAATAGCATCCTTTAATAATCACTTTAAGTCGGGTAGCCACCGGCTTTTCCAGAATTGAAAACTGTCGTCATTACATCAGAGCTCCTTGGTCAAACCAACACAGAAACACGTCAAAATAAAAGCTCAATTTAAAGGCAAAGACGTAAATCACTTAATTTGATAAAAAATAATACAATATTATGTTTAAAATTAATGGTTATACTTTCATTCGATTAAAGATTTAATGAATGTGTTTATTTAACACCAAATATTGATATGGAGTTCAGAAAAAATTAAACAAAACAGGTATCGGAAAGTACCAAACAAATGGTATCGGGACATCCCTTTGACAGGATGACAGTGCAGCATAACTTCTCAGATGACATCCTGGACACAACACACTTATGTAACAAGTAACTGGCTTCTCAAGTACAGAAAAGCAGTCTTTACCTCTACTGTTCTGTGCATGTGGTTAAAGTTAACACTCAACTCTATGAGAGCTGTGCAAATGAGACGTCCATGTTGTAATCAAGCCTGCTGACAGTGAACAAACCTGCTCTATTTTTGCAGTGACTGACTGTACTGACAGTGTTCTTACATGGGGCCAAAATTGTCATCCGTGAACTCACTGTTCAGAAACAATCCTGCAGCTATAGGTGTGACTGTTTTGCAGAAATGTGACAAAGTTCATGACCATCAGATCATCTCATGTCGCAAGCAAGCACTGCGTTAGACTACAAAGAATCATGCAAATCCTTGCATGTTTACGTATTAAGGTAGTTTAAGAATGGAACTATAAAGTGGCACCAAGATGTACTTCTTGAGCACTTAAATCACTTAAAACTGCATAAATGTCTCATTGTATTAAACCAAATATTAGGCCATACAAGTGGCATCTGCAAACATATTATGCTAGAGCTTTTCTTAAAACAACCTTCACTTTTCTGAACCATTTTTGCAATTAATTTTAAGGTGATTTTTAGTGGATATATGACGTCGGTTTCCCTCCAGGCCTTTGTTTTGAATATAAATACTACAAAAATGAGTATTTAAATATTTTGCATTAAAAAGGTGCATTAGCCTTTTCCCTCCTCAAAATAAATGCCACTTGCTTTGCGATTTTGTATCTAATGCAATGAGATTCACTTTTTTTAAGTAAGGCTTATGGGTCCAAATACATTTCACGGTCATCGTAGATGCACTGGAGCACATGTGGCGGGATGGGTGGGGGGGGGGGGGGGGGGGGTCACTTACCGAAGAGCATGAAGAGAAGGACACATATCAGCGTGGCCACAATCACCAACACGGTCAAACCAACACTCTGCCACATCCTTCTCCCACCTTTCCTAAGAATCAAACCAGACAAAACCCCATTACACATGTGTGCTCTATAGGCTGGGCATGTTCTCCATTACACAAGAGGATGCCCGATATAATTACACTCTTATCTGGCATGTCTAATACACAAGGGATGGGTATCATTTTGATGTAATTTGCGAAACGTCTTAAAAAATATCACACCGGTCATACAATATCAGATCATATAGGCCATATTTGACTTAGCATGTCTGATTTGAGAATCAAGCCACAATATATGGAGATATATCAATATTAAAAATATATTATAATTAAAATTTATGTTACATGTTATTACACAGTAATAGCAATGAAATATAATGTAAATATTGCGTGTATCATAAATATCACATTACACTAGCAAAAAAAGTACTATGGTTTTACCATTTCATATCTTGACTGTACCATGGTAAAGTACTGTAACCCTGTTTATCGGTCCAATGGCGGTCTCCAATAATACGGGTGAAGGTCTCTGCGCATTACTGTCTTTTACGCAACTCAACAAGATTAAATGAAATACAATTTCTCTTATATATTACCTCGTTATTTCATCTGACTCCATAAATGAAAAAAGGTTTTAATGATATCTGAGCATCATTAAAAGTGAGCGAATGTTTGATTATTCTTTTAACTCCTTTAATTATATTTTACCCGTTCAGATTAGGAAACTATGTCGCTTTGAGGTCCTCACGTGCGGGTCTCACGATCACAAGCGGCCAGTATTGGATCATCAAACAGAGGTAATTGCTATATACCTGAGATCGGTCACGTTCACGTATACACAATCAAAGATACGTCAGTATAGCCCCCATGGATTGCATACACTTGAATTTAACTTAACGTTTTCTTCAGTAGAGGTCACGGCCACTATTACAGATATAAGTTGACCAACATAACTTCTCTTATAATAGCTTTGGATTGGCCATGCGTGGTTTCCCGCATACACTTATCTGGAGAAACATCAAATCAAAACAGAGGTAAGACACACCCGAATTTAGATTGGTCAAGCAGCATTTAGCTGTTCTAAACGGAAACACACTTTCTGTCTTTGCAAACCAAGTACACTTGAACTGATGCCAAATATTAGTCGTCACTAATCTGACGCAGACTTGCGGTAACATACGAATCGCTCAATCTGTTTGGGAAAAACTATTTCAGAGTCAGTCAGAATAAAATCAAATGTTTACAATTTATTGACCAGGTAATAGAAGAATCATTCAAAATCCAATTCATGGAGTAAAATCATCGACCAATCAAATATAAATCACAACAATACGGAAATTGAGGAATTTGTAGAAATATTTACCTGGCAACGAAAAACTACACACAGCGATTATGTGAGCAGTCTACCTACAGACTCCCAGAAGCTTTTGCCCCTTCTCCTTATAAACCCAGATAATTCAATAAGCTAACCAAATGGTGGTGTCTGTCCTTCTAATTAGATTCGGGTGCCCTATTGAGGGGTTCACTACATTTACATATAGTAGGATCTGGGGGAGGGCACACCTTTAAGATGCACACCACATCTCTCATATTCTATAACTTCTTCTAGCTTTTCATTATGGCTGGGAGGATGAGACCACTTTACCAGGCGCACTGAGACACTTAAAATGATACCAAATATGTATTGTTACTTTTTTGAACACACTTGACATTGTATAGGTTTTTAGTGAGTTGTAAGTGAGGAGGAGAGGGGGGAGTAGGGGGAGGTAATCAGATGGTAGAAGGGAGGTGCGAGCCCCTGCTGACTGTGTCTCCCATGTTGCTTTTACATATGCAAGAGAGAGTTCAAATGTTAATTCTCATGAGAGCCTTTTGTTCTCCCGAGGAGTATCCCAGTCTCGCTGGCACCTTACAGTATTTTTTTTGGTAAGGGTAGACATATATTAGACAAGATTGTGTGAACTGTTTTAGATCATATCACTTGCATTTTATTGCATGTTGGATTTCAGGATCAAGTCATCATATGGTTTTACTCCATAAGCCATACAAATAATAAAATAATAAAATAATTAGAAAAAACTATATATCAGAGCTTATGAGGAATGATATCCAGGGTAGGGTAAGTTACTCTTAAAAAAGTAACTAATTACTAACTACTAATTACATTTTCTACAGTGTAATTAGATTACTGTACTAATGACTCTATCTGAAAAGTAACTGCATTAATTAGTTATTACTAATTACTTTATAAAACCCTCATCAACCTCGACATGAAACTGTTCTTTTAATACTTATTCAGATAAATCATATAAAAATTAATTATTCATGAGCTGGCCAAAGAATTTAAGGGGGCAACGTTAAAAAAAAAAACACACATTTTAATGTTAAATGTTAAATTGTGATTTTAAATTCACTTTTGTTTTATACAGAATTGTACATAGTCTATACAGTAATTAACACAATTACATCAAAAGTAACTTGAATTAAAATGCTGAAAAAATTCAGAGTAATCCCTTAACTTTTTTGCTGTAAAAATACAGCAATTAATTACTTAGTAATGCATTACGCCCAACACTGATAATACCAAATGTCTAATAAATTAAAATAAATTGAATTTAAAGTAAAATAAATAAGGTACCATGATATTACCATGATTTTTGGACATGTACCATGGTAATAGTAAGATGCTTCTTTAAAGTAGCCTGGAGTACCATGTAAATACTATTAGTGGTGGTATTACCATCACTTTACCATGGTAAAGCACTTTTTAAAAGGCTAGACATCATTTACATCGTATCTGATCGTATAAAATCAAAGCATGTCTGATATCAACATAAACAGATAGTACGAACACATGGTTTAATGCTGATATCAAACACACTGTATGAAAGTGTTGTTATTATCATGCAGAAACACTCACAGTCTTCACGTCGAAGCCCGCAGGGACGGAGGCCGGTCACGCGTGTCATGGAGGTCTCACGAATATCTTCTTTATCTACATCACTGCGACGCTCAAGAAGAAAGGAAATTAAAGAGAAAACAGCGAGCTTCTGTTAAGCACGCACACGCGCACGTCGCTCAAGCTGAGACTGACCCGGATGTGCTCCTTCATGAACCTCGAAGCTTGGTGTTGTGGGAATTGTAGTTTTCTTCATGGGTCCTGACCACTCCACCAACTATTTTTGTTTGTTTTTCTAATGGATTTTACTATTTTTCAACTTAATGCATGTGGCTATTTCCTTTTTACTGTATTATATATGTATCGTATAGGTATGTATATACCTGGTATTACCTTGTTTTTGAACATATATTTTGAACATTTCTTTTTTTTTAAAGCACGGGCCTGCGTAGCTTAGCGAGTATTGGCACTGACTACCACCTAGGGCTGGAATGGTAATCTGGCATATTCCCCCCCCCTCAACAGTTGGGCAAGTTGCCATGTAAAATCAGATTTCTCTTCCCAGTACAGCCCTGCTACCACCCCTGGAGTCAGGAGTTCGAATCCAGGGTGTGCTGAGTGACCAAACTGGCTCGGTTGCTAAGGAGGACAGAGTTAAATTTCGTGGTCATGATCAGGGGTTCTCCCTCTCAATGGGGCGCGTGGTAAATTGTGCATGGATCGCGGAGAGTAGCACGAGCCTCCACATGCTGCGAGTCTCTGCGGTGTCATGCACAACAAGTCACGTGATAAAATGTGCGGATTGACGTCCTCAGAAGCGGAGACTTGTCCTCCTCCACTTGCAGGGGCAGATTTAGGCATGAGGCGGCACAACACCATGGTTCCTCTGATTTATATATAAAAAATAATACTTTTAAGCTATTTCAGTACAAATACATAATCATCAAGATCAATAGGCTGAAAAATATCGAAATATACACCATATGTTTGCCCAGCCATAATTTGTTAAGTGACACAAGAAATAAAAGTTAATAAAACAGCAGGGTTAACCTATATATATATTTTTACAAAATGCAAGTTCACACACAGCAAGTTTGTTTGGAGCTATGTTCAACTGAATTGAATTGAATTAAACACACACACACACACACACACACACACACACACACACCAATGGCAGCAGAGCAGCCATGCAAGGCGCTATCCTGCCATTGGGAGCAACTTGGGGTTCAGTGTCTTGCCCAAGGACACTTTTGGCATTTGGAGTTATGTGACCCTGCGATTAGTGGCCGACCCGCTCCACCACCTGAGCCACAGCCGCCCATACAATAACACCATAAACTAAAAAAATAAAACGAGGATTCAATAATGATGGGGGTAAAATACTGTATCCTTTATTAAACATGAAAATAACATGCTTAAATGTGCAATATAACAATTACAAGAAGTCAATTTCAAAAGTACATTTTATTGTTGCTTTTTGAGTCGGTCATCGATGGCCCCCTCTCAGCCCAGGCCGTAGGGCCCAGCCTGCCCTCACTGTAGTTAAGCAACTATAAACGTCTCAATTACTTGGGCTAGGTGTGGTGATTAGACTAGCACAGACATGTTACACAGACAGAGACCCTTTTCTTCCTGACATCGTGGCTGGTTGACTGCTCGTGATCGTAGTGCATTAAAAATATAGTAACTTGTAATTTGATGCATTCAAGTCATCTTGGAATAATGAAATGTATGAGCTGAGGGCACATGAACACCATCACAAAATCATAATTAGCAGTGGACAACTCAACATTTTCTCATGACCGTGAAGCTTCACGGTCTCATGTTTAAAAATAAGTAATTAAATAATAATTGTATTAATAACCCAGTGAGCAGCTGAAACCCAGCCATTTTGTTTGACCTGTAAGATTAATGGCCAATGTCTTTGAAGTTCATCCTGGATTAACTGCAGACGTTCACATAGATGCAATTGTCCTTGTTAATTGGCTGATGAAGGGAATGAAAGCAAATGAGAGAAAGAGCTTCCGGAAGCTTCTTAAAGGCAACTATGGTTGTGAACTTGAATCAGAAGAGAGTAACAAGCAATTTTGTTTACGATGTTAAAAATCCAGTCTTAAGAAGTCAGTCTTGATTTACATGCTGTGATTATTTAAATGTAAACCAAATAGCTACACCGCTGTCATCTAATTTCACTTTGAAAGGTGGAGAGGATAGAAAAATGGTTTGAGCAAAAATGTCTGAAACATTCGTAAAATCATTTATAAGACACTCTAAAACAATGTAGAAATTTTAAATCTGATTTGAATGTTTTTGATCTGTAATTACAGTTTAGACAATTATTTGTATCTAGTGCTTCATATAAGGGTAAATTCATTTAATGTAATTGACAGGTGTGATGATCAGTGGTGCAGAGTTTTTACCGTTATAGTTTAAGGATGCGCCAAAATATGGATAGAGTTTGTCAATGAAAGACTGACCAGTGAAAGAGTAGATATGAGAGCTGGACTCCACATCATAAAAGGAGACCAGACCCTCCTCGTAATCCACAAACACTCCAACCTTCTGCGGCTTCACTTTCAGAGAGAGTAAGACAGCGGGACCAGCACCAGCTTTATATTCATTCTCATTCCTCAGCCACATGGTCCAGTATCCTTTTACTGGTGTTAGTGTGAGCGGTCCCTTTCTGTTACTGGACTCTCTGGCCACTCCTAAATCCCATTTAGTCTTTCCCTTCACCTGCACCTCAAAGTAAAATCTCACTGAGGAGAACCCCTCCTTTCCCAGGACACAGTGGCATGCATCAAACCTCTCTGGGTTGTCTGGGACGTCATGTTTAAAGTCCCCAGTTCTCACTTGTTTTCCATTATCAGACAGGATGAGTTCTGGATGAGCTGTATCAGGATCCAGTGTCACATCCACTGAGAGGGAGAGATCAAAGAATATGAGTCAATATGTTTAATATTAAATACATTGTTGAAATGCAGTAATAAAGATGTTAGTATATAAATGCAAATTGTAGTATATGACTGAAGAGTGCAGATGACCCACTGTACCTGCATACTCCTGCATCCTCTTCAACACTGTACAAACATATGACAATAAAACATTTTAAGTTCTCATGTATTCATAAATGCAACTGTATACAAGATTTAGGATTATCTAAAACATTGCGTACAACATCATGTTGCTTTAAAACAGCATGGATATACATGGACATAATGAGTGCCACTTCATCAGGATTTTCCACTATAGGGAAGAGAGTGCATCTCTCAAACCCTTAACAACAATACTGTCAATCAATAGTGTGGCCAGTGTATACAGCGTCTCATTCCCTCTTTTAGGTGAACCAGGGTTACAGTCGTAACCATACGATTCCCTTTCAAGTCAGTCTCTTCGACGCTACATCAATTGCTGATGCAATCGTAATCCTATACCATCACACCGTGCTACTGATTCACATGCACTAGCAATGCCTATTGCCAGTTGGTTAGTTGAAAGCCATTGACAGAGTCTCCCCTCCATATTGGCCAATAAGAAGGAAAGAGAGAAATATAATCCAAAGCCCAACCAGCAGCCAGGTAGATGTCCTCCAAAGACACTCCCTTAGCCCACGCCCAGGAGGAGGCCATGCTCCTGCAAGAGTGAGCCTTAACACCCATGGGATATTGCATGCCTTGCGAATCATAAGCAAGCACAACGGCTATTAACTTCTAAACAGTAGTTTTGCTGGAGTTTTACAATCCTCGCATTGTGGGCTGTTGTCGCAGGTGGAGATGTTAATTTTGTTAAAGAGACCGTGTGTCTTTTCTTTCAAAGGCTCTCTGCCTCCCTAGTGATTTGTGCCCTCTGAATTCAGACAACTTGGCACACCGCCTTACAAAGCTTAAGCTTAATGTGTCTAGTCTAGGCTTGAACGGGGAACCCGTAAGTGTTTCTGAGTTCTAAGACCTAGACCAGGATGGAAGCAGGCCATCTAACACCTCACAAAAATGTGAAGACCAGTGACTGCCCACTGACAAACCACCCAAGGTGTTGTGACTAGACGTTATAGTTTGTCCTGCATCCAAACGCTCCTGTAAGAAGTGAAGTGTTGACTGCAATGTGCTGGGTCCCTGCCCCGGGAGGAACACCAGTTGGGAAAGCTCTCCATTTCAAAGCATACAGCCGTTTTGGCCTTTAATATGGTGTCAAACACTGGTTGCAACTGTCCATTCTGTGTCAGACGAGCCTCGCTAGAAAAACTTCAAGCAGTTTTAGGTGATCTATAACAAATGCACACCTGTCCAGGTACCAATGGCTAGATGACTGTCGCACAGGGCTTCTCAGCCCGTGTTGTTTGCGTCTTTGTACCTGCCCATCTCGCCAAACGCAAACACAGGCGTTTTCCAAATAGCTAGCATGGCTAGGCAGCAGCATGTCACTACAAGGTGTAAGCAAACATGTCGCCAAGAACAACAAGGCACTCTCGACTTGACCCAGCATTGGAGAGACCCCATACATAACAACGTCAGCAAAGATGGTCATACACCCAAGGCCTGCTGAAAGTGTTTTGGTTTCGGCTCCCTCACTGGGGTTCTAAATACAATTATGATTTCATTATTTGATGATTTATAGTTTATATGATGATTTACAATTTACAGTCATATTTAATCATACTATACAATGATGACTCTAAGACTAGTTTTCATTTTCTGTAAAGCTGCTTTGTGTTGTGAAAAGCGCTATACAAATAAAAATGACTTGACTTGACTTGACTTGACATGGTCGAGTTTCATTCCCAAGAAGGAAACTTGCTAACTGAGCACAACACACACTTTGCCTAAATAACTTTGTGGCCTGGAGTGGTGGTGGCGTATTGGGCTTAAGCACATAACTGGTAAGCAGACGGTTGCTGGTTCGATCCCCACAGCCACCACCATTGTGTCCTTGAGCTAGGCACTTAACTCCAGGTTGCTCCGGGGGGATTGTCCCTGTAATTAGGGCACTGTAAGTCGCTTTGGATAAAAGCGTCTGCCAAATGTGTAAATGAAAATGCCCAAGATCTCCAAATGGGCAAGAAACAGATACCTGTTCTCGCATGACCTCTGACTGTGGTAAAAAAAAAATGGTTAATTCTGAACACGGACACCGCTCAGCCTCAGCGGAGCAAGCACCACTTTGACACGTTTTGTGAACGTGCGGGGAGCTATAGACAAATCAAAAGGTAGAACTTTGTGATATCATAAAGCAGAGTGATCGAGCCAAACCAAGGGATCACTGACATATGTTGTGCAAAACAACATTAAAAAGATCATCGCCCCTCTCCCTTCATGTACAAACCTACAGTAGATTCTCTACTGAATGAAGTTTGAGAGATTAATGTGTTGCCCGTCACTAAATGACTGGATTAGGTTACACCAACATCATGCAAATAAGATTTCATGATGAGTTTGTAATACTTCCCAATAGCCCACTCCTGATAGCCATTTTAGAAGTCATCATTAAAGGAAATACTCAATGAGGTTAAATAGAAATAACATTTTTCTGTATAGAGCCACGGCTGTAATGTGCGACGTGAACCAGGCGTTAAGAGTGGATAAATGTCTCTCACACTTGATCTTTACAAAGATCTTAGAGATCATTTAAAGTACATACACTCACCTAAAGGATTATTAGGAACACCTGTTCAATTTCTCATTAATGCAATTATCTAATCAACCAATCACATGGCAGTTGCTTCAATGCATTTAGGGGTGTGGTCCTGGTCAAGACAATCTCCTGAACTCCAAACTGAATGTCAGAATGGGAAAGAAATGTGATTTAAGAAATTTTGAGCGTGGCATGGTTGTTGGTGCCAGACGGGCCGGTCTGAGTATTTCACAATCTGCTCAGTTACTGGGATTTTCATGCACAACCATTTCTAGGGTTTACAAAGAATGGTGTGAAAAGGGAAAAACATCCAGTATGCGGCAGTCCTGTGGGCGAAAATGCCTTGTTGATGCTAGAGGTCAGAGGAGAATGGGCCGACTGATTCAAGCTGATAGAAGAGCAACTTTGACTGAAATAACCACTCGTTACAACCGAGGTATGCAGCAAAGCATTTGTGAAGCCACAACACGCACAACCTTGAGGCGGATGGGCTACAACAGCAGAAGACCCCACCGGGTACCACTCATCTCCACTACAAATAGGAAAAAGAGGCTACAATTTGCAAGAGCTCACCAAAATTGGACAGTTGAAGACTGGAAAAATGTTGCCTGGTCTGATGAGTCTCGATTTCTGTTGAGACATTCAGATGGTAGAGTCAGAATTTGGCGTAAACAGAATGAGAACATGGATCCATCATGCCTTGTTACCACTGTGCAGGCTGGTGGTGGTGGTGTAATGGTGTGGGGGATGTTTTCTTGGCACACTTTAGGCCCCTTAGTGCCAATTGGGCATCGTTTAAATGCCACAGCCTACCTGAGCATTGTTTCTGACCATGTCCATCCCTTTATGGCCACCATGTACCCATCCTCTGATGGCTACTTCCAGCAGGATAATGCACCATGTCACAAAGCTCGAATCATTTCAAATTGGTTTCTTGGACATGACAATGAGTTCACTGTACTAAAATGGCCCCCACAGTCACCAGATCTCAACCCAATAGAGCATCTTTGGGATGTGGTGGAATGGGAGCTTCGTGCCCTGGATGTGCATCCCACAAATCTCCATCAACTGCAAGATGCTATCCTATCAATATGGGCCAACATTTCTAAAGAATGCTTTCAGCACCTTGTTGAATCAATGCCACGTAGAATTAAGGCAGTTCTGAAGGCGAAAGGGGGTCAAACACAGTATTAGTATGGTGTTCCTAATAATCCTTTAGGTGAGTGTATATTTCAAAACTCTCTTTGATTGCTCCAGTGTTATTTTTAGTGCAACACAATTGAGAATACTACAAATAAGGCCGTTTCAGACAAAAAAATATTATTTGGCATTGCCCTACCAGTCTGAGTGAGTTTGTCCTGTAGAGTGTCCTGCAGTTGAGTCAGAGCTCTCCTCAGAGTCTCTAAACTCACATGAGTGTCAAAACTGATCTCAGGCCAGCTCTTGGTGTTTAAAGGGATGCACAGGTATGAGTAAACCTACAGCAGGAGAGAGGAGAAATCTTTCAGCATGAGGAGTGTCATGGAGTGATACAATGCATTCTCATGGATCAGAAAGAGCGACAATGACCTGTAGGAGGTGTATGTGATCTTCAGTGTGTGCGAGCTGCTCCAGCTTAGTGTCTCTTCTCTTTAACTCAGTGATCTCCTGCTGCAACTCTTCAATGAGTTCTTCAGCCTGTTTCTCTGCTGCTTTCTGCTTCTCCTCCATCATCTCCAGTAGTTCAGTCTGACATCTCTCAATGGAGCGCATCAGATCAGCGAAGAGCTCAACACTGGCTGCTTTCTCCTTCTTTGAGTTTCTCTGATCAACCAGGTCAGTCAACATATTACATTTCTATGTTCAATGCAGCACCTTTATACAAAGCAATTTAAAACATGATATTGAATGAAATAGTGAACTTTGTTTTTAAACTCACTTTACGGAGTTCTGCTGAGTGTTTGATGTCGTGAATCTTCTTGATTCTGTCTTGGATCATCTGCTGCACGTCTGTTTGTGTCTTCCTCAGATGAGTCTATAGACAGACAGACACATTGCATAATACAGAACAATGTGAGGGTGAGTATTTTTATGTTGTTAGTAACTTTACCCTCTTCTCTCCACTCTCCTCCTCTAAAGGAACCGTACTGTGAGTCTTGTGGTCTGTCACGGCGCAGATCAAACACACACATGTCTGATCATCTCTACAGAACAGTTCCAGCGGTCTCTCGTGTTTCGGACACATACAGTCTTCCGGATTATTGACAGGATCAATCAATTTGTGTTTTTTTAAACCTGCCACTCCCAAATGAGGCTCCAGGTGAGTTTCACAGTAAGAGCTCTGACACACCAGACACGACTTCACGGCTTTCAGCTTTCTTTCTTCACAGACGTCACACAGAACGGCAGGTTTTTCTGGACCGCCTTTCTTCTTATAGTGATCTACAATCTCTCTGAGTGTTGTGTTAATCTTCAGATCGGGCCTTTGGTTGAATTTGTCTTTACAATATGGACAGTAGCAGTCCTGACTGTTGTCCCAGCACTTATTCAGGCAGCTCTTGCAGAAGTTGTGTCCACATGGAGTGCTGACTGGATCAGTCAACACATCCAGACAGATTGCACACTGAAGCTCCGCAGTCAGGGGACCACCAGAGGATGACATGACTGGACAGAGACATGATGAATATATAGCATTAAATTCCTTTAAACGGTAGTTTGAACATAATATGTACTATATGAGGAAAGTGAATTCATGCACTTTTAAAGTATTATTTTTTCCTGGGTTACTAACTTAAGTGGAGGTTTACCTACCTGTCTCTCTTCTCTTTGGTGATGATTCTGCCATTACACCTTCAGTCTAAAAAAAAAAAAAAAACATTTTAAAAATCTTATTTCATGTGTTTTTGTCTCTCTGCTTTAAATAAAATATTACCCTAACATGGCGCTTTTTCCACTCTGCATGGCAGCTGAATATGGTTCCTTATTCGTTATGCCATTATTTAACATCTGCTTATTTAATAGAGCACATGGCCAATTCAATCTTGCATACAGGCTTCTAATGACTGTTTTTGTTGATGCTTTTTTTTAAAGCATGACTTTACTTGACTTAAATCCGATAATGGCCATTTGAATTTGGTCAATATTAATATACATTTAAATAATGAACTGCTGTTTAAAGGATATTATAAATAAAGAGATAAAGTGTATTGTTTTATATAAATGTGGTTTACACTTGCAGTTTAGCTGGTCTGAATTCAATCTATTATACACTTCCTGTTTCTTTTGAGTCATGAGACAAATTGAAAACACATACCAAGCTTTCCCTTGTAATCAAACAAATGGCATACAATATTTACACAATGGTCAATGGAAACATGTAGATGCTTCACGCTGTCAACGAGGAACTTATTTGAAATAGAAACTACACAAAATAATGGAAAAATCTTACAGTGTCAGCCGATCTACTCTCAGCTGTATGAATGCAAATGAGACACCGTTTTACTTTCTCTTATAGCTTTAACTGCACATGTGGCCAGATCTCGCAAGAATATAAAATAACTCAAATAAGCGCCTTTCCTCGCCAAAACATGCAAAAAAAATAAGCTTGTTTTGTTTATTAATTATTGTTAAATAAACGATGTTAATGTTTGTTTATTATTATTATTATTATTATTATGAAAAAAATTATAATTTGTTCCTGTTGGAAAATAATAACGAAAAAAGTATACCTTTACAAAAAAAAATCTAAACTAGCCGCAGATTTGCAGATGGTTATTTTTACATGCAAATTAGCTTGTGATTTGGCGCAAATGTTCGCCGGAAGTTTGCAGCTCTTAGCCGGAAGTTTGCAGCGCTTCGCCACTAGCGGTGAAACTTTGGCAACAATGGGAAAGTTTGATCTTTCATGTGAAAATTATCAGTGGCGAATTTAACCTTATTTTAGTTTGATAAAATCACTTACAAACATTTTCAGTGTAAAGTTAGCCAATTTTACAACTTTTCGCTTCCATGACGATGTGACGTCAACAACCCCTAAACCTTAAAATTGCCCTCATTCACTTCTATTGTAAGTGTCTCACTGTAACTGGGATTTTTGCTTTTTATAAAAAAAAGGAGGAAAGTGTCAATTTATTTTTGTGGTAATCAACATTATGCCACAAATGCTGTCGATTTAGCTTAACGTTGTATTGAACCTGAAACATTCCTTTAATATTTAAAGGTGCGATCAGTATTTTTTTTCCTACTGAAAAAAAGTTTTACTCTTAAATATATTAATTGTAATTTTTAAAACATATATATATATATATATATATATATATATATATATATATATATATATAATCATGACCACTCACATGAAACGAAGACTTCCGACATATCTGTAACCTTATAAAAGCTGTTTAATTCTACACGGAGAGGGTCCGCACATGGGGGCGGCCATGTTAGAATGACATGACCAGCTGAATACTACTCGCTTAATCTCAGTAACCAGCCTGTTATTGTACACTTTCACTCTTGGAGTAAATTAATTATGTCCGACTGTGAATAGTGAATTTCTACAATGGCATCAGTGACTGAAAACTACTGATTTTGAAAGATTCTGCATCCAAGCCACTAGTTGTCACTGCAAGTCCTAGATGACAGAAGCAAGAAGTCACTGAGTGCACCTTTAAGGATGTACCCAATAAATACTGGTTTGAGTATTTCTGTAACTGCTGATCTCCTGGGATTTTCACACACAACAGTCTCTAGAATTTACTCAGAATGGTGCCAAAAACACCCAGTGAGGGGCAGTTCTGTGGGTGAAAACTCCTCGTTGATGAGAGAGGTCAACAAGGAATGTCCAGACTGGATTGAACTGACTAAGTCTACGGTAACTCAGATAACCGCTCTGTACAATTGTAGTGACATCTCATAATGCACAAAACATTGAACCTTGAGGCAGATGGGCTACAACAGCAGAAGATTGTTATATATATATATATATATATATATATATATATATATATATATATATATATATATATATACCTCATTTGTAAGTCACTCTGGATTAAAGCATCTGCTAAATTACTAAATGTGAATGTAGGTCAGGTACATACAAACATATTAAACATGAAAATACTCTTTAAGTGCTCAGTATATTAGACTTTCACATAAATATAAGAAGCAGTAATTATCAGAAATGTCCAGCAGAGGAGGCCATTTACTCAAAATGATTGGTATTGTCAGCATTAGAACACCATTCTCACTGTAGATATGTCTTGTGTGTTATCTGCCAGCACTGGAGGAACTGTGATTGTTGTGGTGTTTTCTTGGAAGTTTCTTGATGTTTTTAAAAACATGACAAATGGTTCTTGTTAGTCATACCTTTAGTGTTAGTCATACATACTGTGACCAAATTTCCATGTTGGCCATCCATTAAAAAAATACAATTCCTTTGTTGGATTTAATGGCATAAATATTCTACTCGAACTCCATATTTAAACACAGCTCAGGCACAACAATATCATATATATATATATATATATATATATATATATATATATATATATGAAATTTACCAGCCAATCAGACATCTTTACATTTTATAAGTAGATTTAAAGACGCGCCAGACAAATAAACACTCACTGTTTAGCAAGCTTAAAAAGTGAACTTCTTTTTTTAATTAATTGTATTATTTTATTATGAAATGTTTCATTACCTGAAAGTTCTTTTTTTTTTTTTTTTACTTTTTTATTACAACAAAACTCTTGTTTTTAAACTACATGTTGCCATATGACCAACCAGTCTGTAACTGAAACTCTAAGTATAACACAGTAACAGCTCTTGGTTTATTATGAAAACTGTTCTGAGACAAGTTTCCTTAAAAGGATAGTTCACCCAAAAATGAAAATCCTCTCCTGATTGACTCACCTTTAAGCCATCCTAGATGTGTATGTCTTTCCTTCTTCAGCAGATCCGAAGTGAAGATTTTTTTATAATCACATTTCAGCTCTATATGTCAATAAAATGCAAGTGAATGGGTGCCGGCAAAAGACATACAGATCCAGGATGGCTTAAAAGTGAGTAAATCAGGTGAAAATGTAAATTTTTTGGGTTAACTATTCCCCCGTTGTTGGCTAAGCCCTTAAAGGAATGGTTCATTCAAAAATGATAATTCCCTCATCATTCACTCACCCATTATGTATATGTATAATGTGTTTATATCCATACAATGCAAGTAAATGGGGTTCAAAACTTCCAAGCTCAAAAATCAGGCAGCATAAAGGTAATCCGTACGACTCAAGTGGTTTGATCAATGTCTTCTCAAGCGATAAGATCAGTTTTGAGTGAAATCAGACCATTTACAGTCTCTTTGGCAATCATGATTGATGCTCCATTACACTGTGTAAGGAAGCAATCAGCCAAAAAAAACAAACACCTGCCTAATATTGCATAGGTCCCCTTTGTGCTGCCAAAACAGCACCAACCCAAAAGTTCCATAGTTACCAACACAGTTCATGATTTGGCGTTTCCCAGTACTGCAGCTCCCTCCGCCTGTGGTTAGAAGCATAGTTCCTTGTTAGTTTGTGGCGTTGACGTCATTGATTTCATGGCAATTATGTTCTATTCAGAATTATCACCCCTATGCCCTATTCATTTCAAAGACTTCACCATGCACTTCGAGAGATTGGGAAGGCTGAAAGTTGTGGTGCTCAAATACCATGTCATTTACATTTAACATGATTTTTATTGGAAATCCTGTATAACGATCTTCCAGCGTGACTGTCACAATTCTTATCCCTTTGAAGGCATTATTTATGCCATTATGAATACATATATGTAAAACATAATATGTATGTTAGTGAGTTTCAATGATATAAAATGTTATCTGTACTGTAGATACAGCATATGCATCATATCTGCAGTGTTTTGAGTGTAGTATCAGAAACACGCTGTCACATTTCAAAATATTACACTTTAGTTTATGTAAAACATAATTTCCCAAATCACAGTGTAATTTAAATAGCCAGAATGCCCAAATAAATGAACAATAATTATAGAAATATGCATGTATGGCCATACTGTATCTCTGATCTCTGTATGGGATTACGTGTCTGTGTAAGTGGTTTTGTGTTGAATGTGAGGTGTTGAATGAATAATAAATAAATTGATCAATTGTCACACATTATACATACATTTCTGCATATATACAGTGAAATTATTTATTTTCACATATCCCAGCTAAGCTGGGGTCAGAGTGCAGGGTCAGCCATGATTTGGCGCCCCTGGAGCAGATAGGATCAAGGGCCACTCAGTGGTGTCTTGACGGTGTTGGGGCTTGAACCCCCGACCTTCTGGTCAGTAACCCAGAGCCTTAACCGCTGAGCCACCACTGCCCTCTGCGAGGTGTTGAATGTGAGGTGTTCACAGAATTAGAATAAAATAGAATATGGGATTTTCTCAATTGGCTTTGTTATAGGAAACAAACGTATGCTTCTCGTTTGCAGTTGTCTTTCAATTGATGTTTGCAGGGGGGGAAACATAGACCAAGGTAGGCAATTCCACTTAATGTTCATTAACACTTGACAGTCAGAAGAAATAATAGAAAATAGGGTAACCAAACATATTCTGAATTAAATGTTATCTTACGTCTGCTCCTGTAGGATGGGTTCTGCCTTGATGTGGGTTTAGAGGATTGTCGTCATCAGCAGCACCAGTGTTGAATGAGCCCTTGTGCATTTGAAGGAAGGGATATCCAGCAATTAATGTTCAAGTAGTGGGTGATTGCCAGGGAACATTGTGGCAAAATGGCCTGGATGTACACATGACTCTTTTGTGTGGGCCAATTCTGCCTGGTGGCTGAAGAGGGTGGCTTTGGTGATAGCTGGCTGTTGGGAGGCATTAGATATCCTCTTCGCTCATACCTCTAGACACATGTTCAGCATCCAGACACCATTGCAGATTCTCTGTTGACCTTTCTCATCATCAAGGTGTTTCTGTCCACAGAACTGCCACTCACTGGATGTTTTTTGTTTTTGGCACCATTCAGAGTCAACTCTAGAGACTGTTGTGTGTGAAAATCCCAGAAATGCTCGAACCAGCCTGTCTGGCACCAACAAACATGCCACGATCCAAATAATTGAGCTAAAAATAATTCCCCATTCTGATGGTTGATGTGAACAATAACTGAAGCTCCTGACCCATATCTGCATGATTTTATGCACTGCACTGCTGCCACACGATTGGTTGATTAGATAATCACATGGATGATTGTTGGTGCCAGACGGGCTGGTTTGAGTATTTCTGGGATTTTTACACACAACAGTCTCTCGAATTTACTCCGAATGGTACCAAAAACTAAAAACATCCAGTGCGGGGCAGTTCTGTGGACGGAAACACCTCGTTGATGAGAGAGGTCAACGAAGAATGACCAGGCTGGTTTGAACTGATAAAGTCTACGGTAACTCAGATACTCACTGTGTACAATCGTGGTGAGAAGAATATCATCATATCTGAATGCTGTTCTGAGATGCGGGTTGGCACTGTTTTGGTGACACGAGGGGGGCCTACACAAAATTAGGCAGGTGGTTTTAATGTTGTGGCTGATACAGCATAGACAGTATAGTACGTATATATAGACTTTAGAAAAACATGCAGCAATTCTTTAAAAGAAACATTTCTAATATGTCCTGGGTCATAAGTTCTTGTCAAGGCCACACAGGCTATGGTCAGTCTGGTAAAATCATCCTGTAGTCTCAGTTCATTCTTAAGTGAAATTGAATAAGATTTGACAATATTTATTTAATATTTAAGTGACAATACACATCATTTTTGCCTCTGACCATGTTGATGCATATTAAACGATACGCCAGAAACAACAGATTTTGTGAGAAAATTTATAAAGAAAAGGGTTGCGTCCAAACTAATGTGAAAATCTCTGAACAAAATAATTCCTTGGTACTTAAAATTTTGCATATCTGCAGCCTTTAGTTTGAAGTTTAAATGCTTTGAATGATATTTCCTTGGATTTGGATTTGAGTGGAATTCATTTGTTGATTCAGGTTAATCCCCCATAGCTGGTAGGTTAAGCATAAAGCAACAGATATGAATCACAAATCTGAGCCTGACAGAATCTTTCATGTCTACGTGCACTTGAGAATAACTGAATGGCTTATTATCTCATGTTTATGCAATAGCCAGATTATTCACTCTATTTGACAGCAGGTTTTGACTGGAGATCAAAATCAAGCAAAAGATAAAATCTAGAAGACACAAGCAAAACACCAATGTTGCTTTTGTGCAGATGTCATCCTGCTGTCTGTTTATTTTACGTCCAGGCAGGCACAGACTTAACACCTGTGTGCAGAAAATAAAGCCATTAGTCATTTAAGTCATTCTTGTTGCTTGACAGTGACAGTTTTGCCTGTAATGGTGTGTGTGTAGGTGTGTTTGAGGGAGTCAAATGTGAAAAAGTTACCGTAATTACTTTGTCCTCACATTTGGTTTGTTGGTTTGTGTCCCATTTTGCAACTTCTGACAATAATTGTTTTGGTAGGCAGGAGTAGTGCATTCTGAGAGACAGAGAGATAAACAATTATTTAAACTAGTTTTCTACATTTTGTGAAGAAATGTGGTTGCTATGGTGTATAGGGTGGTTGCTATGCATTACTGCCGCCCCCTACACGCATACCACACAGTCTGCTTAGCGCATCAACTCCCTAGGGGGCACCATCTTACCCTGCCCTTACTCACACGCTACTAGTTATTCAAGGGCCCGAAAGCCGTTGCGGAACACAGTGGATCGCTTCTCGCGAACCCCTACCCCCCATGCATAGAGCATAAATTTGGCCAGTGGCAGCCCTGTTGCTAGGGCATTGGTGGGTGGTTTCTAGGCAATATGTCTATGAACCCTCCTTCACTGTAAATCTATGGGATTGGCATTTTCATCATTCGGCAATCAAATTGCTTATAGAAGTCATGGCACACCTCTCTTTATTTGTATTTTTTGGGCTTTTCCAACTGCTTCCATGTTGTCAATGGAAAAGAGATGAAAAGAGAGAGCGGGAAATGACATTTCTGAAAATTCCCTCCACCAAAATATTGTCATTACTGTAAAAGTAGGCCTACTAAACCATATTGAACTCTGATAAGGATATCTGATCAAGGTTATCTGAAGAGGAAACACTGATGCACCCTCTCTGCGATGAGTATGAGAAGCTTAGTGTTCTGTGCTAAAACAATGGCTGTACAATTAGACAGGAAATGTAGCTGGCATAAATGTCATATAGTGACAATACTGACATTTGGTATCTACCACAACCAGAGTAAAACACATAAACTATCATGTGTTTCCACTGGAAGATCCAAGGATTTAAATATTTAACTCCAAACCATTTTTGAGGCTCATCTCATGCAAACAAAATTGTCTTTTTGACCCCCCTAGCACTGGCCAAACGTCAAATATCTTGAAGTAAAAATAATTAGCTGTGCTCATATTACTTAGTACAACACTCTTAGTTCTTTGTGTTAGTATGTGGGTTTTAGCACCCCTATAACCATTATTTAAACTTAAACATAACATCTACAAAGAATAGATCCTAAAAAGGAAAATAGCCCACATCCACACTAATATGTTTTTATCTAAATTGACCATGCAATGATTTTGCACCGTATACACCCGGTGATGTGACGAAATCTGACTCGCCACCAGATTCTTACTACACACTACCTGACTGGTCCCTATCCCTAAAGCCCACCCCTACACCTACCCCTAAAGCCCAAAGTGAAATCAACAATGGATGCGCGCATCAAAAGCACGTGTGTGAGGTCTGCATTTGTTTAACTCCAGTCTGATGGATTATAAAGACATCTTTATGGGTCTAAACTCTTGAAGATAAATAGTCCAATCTCTCACAGCAGTCATAGCAGGCAGTTGGTGTAAGGGCGCACAGTCAAATTAAGTATACTTCAAGTATAGGGCTATCATTTGACTTTATGCAGACGTAACAGTAGCCAGCTGGTAGATAGCTGTGCAGTGTGTAAACCTCACTACCCTGGCATCAAGAGGCGCACTAGCGACTGACGCTAGGGGCTGTAGCCTTTAGGCTCCTTGTTAGTGCACCCACCTCCCATGCTGGAGATGCCGGTTCAAGTCCCATACGGAGCGGGTAGAACAGGAGCATCACAGTGGTGCCGTGACCCGGATTAGAGTGAGTTTGCAGTGTGTAAACCTCACTCCCCTGACCTCAAGATGTGCACTAGCGACTGACACTAGAGGCTGTAGCCTTTAGCTTCCCATGCCGAGGAGCAGGTCAAGCAGGACCAGTTACACAGACTCTAAGTGTTCACATCAAAACTGAAGTGTATTTTGGACTTAAACCTACCATACTAGGAGTCAGAATTTGGCACGACATCGGCACCAAGAGTGCAGACTATTGAAAATGCTCTCAATAACCACATTTACATTTTGCATTTATGTATTTGGCAGACGCTTTTATCCAAAGCGACTTACAGTGCACTTATTACAGGGACAATCCCCCTGGAGCAACCTGGAGTTAAGTGTCTTGCTCAAGGACACAATGGTGGTGGCCGTGGGGTTTGAACCAGCAACCTTCTGATTAGCAGCTCTGTGCTCTAGCCACTACTCATACTTCAGAAAACAATAACATGAGGAAACGGATTAGGGAATGTGGCCATCCTCTCCCTGATGTTTTTCCAAATAGCCTATTCCTTTCATCTGTCAAATACAAAAAGAGACGTTAGGCAGAATGTTAGCCTCAGTCAACATTCACTGTATCTATTTTTAACAGGGGCGCATTGACACACAGGCTTACACGGGCTGAAGCCCAGGGGCATACAACTCCCAGGGGGCTCAGCTCATGGTGTCCCCCACCCCATGTTCCCCTATCCATGTTCGCAGGAGGAGTGCATCTTAACAATTTCAGTGGGAGACGTTGAGGGGAGAGTCGTTGATGCGGTGATGATGCGCAACTGTGAAAGGTGCATGTTTAATGCACAGCAGTTCCACCAACACCCCACACACACATTTTGGGTTGCACGATACAGACCTCAAAAAAGGCTTGAAAATTACCAATATAAATTCATTTTTAAAAAGCTGACCCACCCTGTAAGATGTTGTATAATTTGCACGCTGGCAATGATGGAAATGATTATTCAAACTTGGTTTTACGTGAAGACCGTTAAATGACGCAATGCTTAGTTCCTGGGACATTTTGTGAGGTGGTAAACCAGTGGAAGTGAAAACAAGAGGAAAGTCTGTTCGATTCCACTGTGGTATTTTTCTGTCTGTCAGTTTGTCACTAAATGGTAAATGGTCTGCTCTTATGAAGCGCTTTTTTTAACCTTAGAGGTTACCAAAGTGCTTTACACTGTGTCCCAATCACCCATTCACACACACATTCACACTCATACACCAATGACGGCAGAGCTGCCATGCAATACAAGGCAAAAAGGCAGAAACAGTTGATTGCATGCTTGGGGAAGTCACTGACCATGTGAATTAGAGACCAGATCTGTCAATGCTGCATCTGTCTAAACCACTGAACCCTTTAGAAAAATGCTGCACCTGTCTAACCATCACTCTTGTGCATAACTTCTCTTACTCCTCAAGCACATTCCCCATCACATGTGAATTTCTTACAAAAATGCTCAAATTGAAGACATAGCTCTAGAAAAGATTGTTTACCCGAATATTTTTTTTTTCCTATTTTCAACAACAAAGAAGAAAAAGCCACTTCCTCTGAAAAATCCAATCTCATAATGACATCTAACGCAGTTTGCACTGAAGCATGAGGTGGTTTTCTCTGCTGGTAATGCAAACCAGTAAAACCTTTAGTAAAGAGTTTCATGAAGAGTAAAAGGGACCCGAACTGATCAACTTTTCTACTCGTAAATTGTATAATGTAAATACAGAACTAAAGTAAGTCATTGTTCAGTGAGATTGAGCAACCTGATCTCATGAGGGAAACTTCCAAAAATGTAACTTCCTGCTGGATAATGTCATTAAGGAACTTGCTGTTGTAAAAAGGATGTTACAAAATTCAAATATATGCAAAGTACTATCACTGAGCACTTTATTAGGAACACTTTGGTCCTAATAAAGAACCTGACGTGGTCTGTTGTAGCCCATCCGCTTCAAGGTTCGACCAGTTGTGCATTGAGATGCTATTCTGCTCACTACAATTGTACAGAGTGGTTATCCGAGTTACTGTAGCCTTTCTGTCAACCATTCTCCATTGACCTCTTCCATCAACAAGCTGTTTCCGTCCACAGAACTGCTGCTCTGGATGTTTTTTGTTTTTGGCACCATTCGGAGTACATTTTAGAGACTTGTTGTGCATGAAAATCCCAGGAAATCATCAGTTACAGAAATACTCAAACCAGCCCATCTGGCACCAACAATCATGCCACGGTCCAAATCACTGAGATCACATTTTTTCCCCATTCTGATGGTTGATGTGAACATTAAGTGAAGCTCCTGACCTGTATCTGCATGATTTTATGCATTGCACTGCTGCCACACGATTGGCTGGTTACATAATCCCATGAATAAGTAGGTGTACCTATTTAAGTGGTCGGTGAGTGTATATTAAACACACAGGAAAAACAAATTAATTACTAAATTGAGCATTGAGAATCAATGAGGAAGAGAGTCTATTGTGCAGTGAGTGGATTCTTTGCACAGGTGGTGTGAAACCTACCTATTAGTGATACATAAATCAAATACATAAGAAGGGAACAGTGATTGCATTCCTTATAGATGACACAGTCGCCTCCAGCATGAAGGTATTTTGAAGGTCAGGTCTCATCTAGCTTGTTAGAAACATATGTTCACACACTTGCACGCAGGAACAACTAAGATAAGACATTAACTTGCTCAGAAAAAGATACACTAAGGTACACTATAATAAACGTTCACATGGAATCGTTGCGTTACCAGAAAAATATTCAAGTCTGATATTGCTACATTGGTATGTTTTATTTTCATAATATGAAACGAAGCACAACAAAGTAAAGAGTGTTTAAGTGAGTGGAGAGCACATTATGATTTGAAATTACAAAAGCTGCTTAAACAAAACATTGGCAAAATATTGCCTACTCGATATTGCCGACTCCCAACAAAAACCCAAACATCTTCAATCAATACAAACTAACAGAGGCACCAAATGCTCCATGACAAAGTCTCTTTATCTGTACTGTAATGCTAGCACAACTTCTGATATGTGCATGTTTTTAGCTTTTGCTATTTACACATGAGAACTTTCTGAATTGAATCAAGTTTCACTGGTGATGATCACTTATGAAAATGGGAACATACACCAAAGGGTGTGTACTTTTCTGTTCTGCATAACAAATGTCAGTTAAGGCACACAGTGCCAACACATTTAATCTACACGGTGCAAATCATCAAACACAGAAACACAATTGATAACACTCAGACATAAACAAAATATGTTTTCCCACAAATATATCTGTAAATATAAATGTATTATGTCATCATCATCATATAGGTTGATAACACTTTTTGTCATAATTATGACAAACCTGAATATTAAACTCTTGAGAACTATAGCAACAAGGAAAACACCCTGTTGGTTAATACAACCAATGGTGAGTTTACAATAGTTGTAGACAAAACACAATAAAAATATCAACTTTTTAAATGGCTTGGGTCCATTTGTAAGAAAGAGTAACCGTTTGTGTCCAACAGTCAGTCCATTGTTTAAAATGTAACTAAAATATGCCATCGTCTCTATTTTTAAAAATCTTATTGAAAACATTTTGAACATCAGTTTGTCCTACTGACGTTTGCTGCATTTCGTTTACTTTGGCACCTGGTACGCAGCATCTTAGGCGTGCTAGTTTTTGTAAATATTGTAAAGTCATTGTTAAAATGTGAAAAAGAAATCAAAGCCAATTATAATATTATTAATGTTCAAAATGCAACTATGCAAAGCAAGATTTTGAACAACATAGAACCAAGCTACCGACAAAATCCTTCATTTTGGTTGAAGCTGGGACAAAATGCTTAAGTTAGGACACTCTCTGTGCCAAAAGGTTACTCTTATTATTTTCAAGTCTTTTGGATAAGTCTTAACAATAGATACTTATAAATCCCTATCCTGAGACTGGAGGGTCAAAATCTCTGCGGCAAATCTTTGAGGGTCGAGGAGATTGGGGAACATGTCCATAGCCCTGTCCACCAAACGTGCGTTGAAAATGGCGAGCAACTTCTTCCTCACTTGCTCCCTTTCGGACCATTGAGGATTAGGGTTGGAATGGGACCAGTGTCCATGTCCTTGCTCTCCCTGCATGGCACTGTGGGACGCTGGTGGATAGCCACCATAATGGTCGGACCAGTAGCCCTGGTGGGTCGGAGGCCCCCTACTGTGTGGAAATGAATACTGCGACATGTTGGCTGGAGGGTAAACTGGACCTCCTCCGTATGAGTGGTAACGGGGTTGACCGTAACCCATATGTTCTGGGTTTGGCATGTTGGAGCCCATGCTGTGGTGCTGATTGGCTCCATTGGAGCTCAGAGATTGGAAGGAGCAGCAGCTGCAGGGTTGGCTATTGGTTGGAACGTAGCGGTGCTGCCCACTGCTGGATGTTTTGGACTTCTTGTGGTCAGTTCTGCAGTAGCGGTCAAACTGGTGGGCTTCAGGGGAATGACATTCATAAGAACCCAAGCCAGAATCCAAACGCACCTTTGAACTGTTTGGAAAAGAATCCAGACTTGTTGGGGAATGGCGACTACTACGGTCTCTCTTTGAGGTAAACTTCTTCTGAGATGTCTGTGGGACGCCTTTGATGACAAGTACGTTTTCGCTGGCGTAACTCTTTTTGAGAGATCCAGATGGGTCTAGAGATAGTTTCTGTTCCATAACGTCCTCTAAAGATGGACTTTGACTGGGACCAAGAGAAGCCGAATGTGTTTTGTGTGGTGTTGCTGAAATTTTGGCTTTGTCGCGCAGCTCGTCTGCTAGGGCACGCTGGGATTGCTTGTTTCGCTCTGGGTGGTGAAACTTACATTTGATTCCATAAGTACACTTCTTTCCTGCATTGAAAATAGAGAGAAGTTTAATTCCTGTTCACAAAATCGAACACGCACCAAATTTTAAATGGTTATGTTCATTTTATATAATACTCACATGGTCAGAAAAGACTAAACATATACAGTGAGGTCCAAAAATCTGAGACCACTACTGAAAATGTTTCCATGTTGCGAATGCTCATTTTTAATAACAAATTATATTATCAGCCTAACAATTTAACTGAAAAGTCAGTAAAAATTAACATGCATTTCAGAGTTTCTTCGAATTTGGTGTGACCTTTTACTTAAATGACAATATGCATTCAAGCTGGCATGGACACTACAAGTATGTGCAAAAAAAAAACCTTGGATGTTTCAACTGTAATTGCACCAACATGTGATTGCAAAATCTCTTCACATAGCTTTCAGTGTCAATCATTCCAGAAGTTTAAAAAAACTGTGTTCTCACCGTAAGGACATGGCTGTTTCTTAGCAACACGTGGAGTCTTTCTCAGAAAGTTGTCAAGGGTGGGACCATGTCTACCCAAAGGGTCATCCGGAGGCATAAATCTATGCAAAAGCAACATCACTGTGATCAATCACAAAAAACAATAGGCATTCGTGACTAATGAGTCCTAGACAAGAGCGCAACGCCACTTACTTATCATTGACGAATGAGTACATCAGAAGCCTCTCCTCGATGAATCGCTTCCACTCAGGACGTTCTCCCTGCAGATCTCGGTATGTGTCGTTGGATACAATGATGCCATCAGAATCGTACGCTAGCTTCACGATAAAACGGTCGTCATAGCAAACCACCCGTTTTCCGGCCACCCTTCTGGACGGCGTGAACACCAAGAGTTTCCTGCGCTCCAATTCCCGCAGAATGTGTTGATCTAAATCAAAAAATATAAAAGTAATTAAATAAATATTATGAGTTATATAAATTATTTAGCTGTCAAACAGTTCACCCAAAAATGAAATCCAGTAAACGTTTTGTCAACACAATGGCAGTGAATATTGCATCACTGTAAAGCTTAAAAAAGGCATACAATTAAGGTTTTGGTTACAAACAACCTGCAATTTAACAACCTCCATTTTTGGGTGATCTTTTCCTTTAACACTTTAAAAGAATTTTCTGGGTTCCATTTAACAAGTTCAAGGTACAAGTTCAGCTCAATCGATAGCATTTGTGGCATAATGTTGATTACCACAAAAATGTATTTTGAAAATGTATTTCGGCACTTACAATAAAAGTGAATGGGGGCCAATCCATAAACATTACAATAAAAAATGATGTAAGTGCTTTTATAAAAATTATAAGCTTCATATTTCTGCCTTTAAATCCACCAAAAATTGTCCCTATTCACTTTTATTGCAAGTGTCTCACTGTTACCTTCCTTTCAAAAATCGCAAGTTCTGGAAAACTTGCACATGCAAATGAGCTTTCGCAACTCTACAGTGTCGCCAAAGGTTTGCTGCAGGTTCACCACTACTGGCGAAGAGCTAAAGACTTCTGCCAAACATTTGTGGTGAATCGCAAGCTCATTTGCATGAGAAAATTAATATTTGCTGCAAGTTTGTCAAAACTCCAGATTTTTTGTAAGGGCTTAATATTTGCTTCTTTTTTTTTTTTTAAAGAAAAGTGGGGACAGGTCAAACTATATTTTTGTGGCAATCAACATTACAGCACAAATGCTGTTGACTGAGCTTAACTTTAATAAAATAATAATGTGTACTGGGGGTCTGAGTAGCTCAGCGAATAAAGACGCTGACTATCACCCCTGGAGTCACGAGTTTGAATCCAGGGTGTGCTGAGTGACTCCAGACAGGTCTCCTAAGCAACCAGTTGGCCCGGTTGCTAGGGTGGGTAGAGTCACATGGGGTAAACTCCTCATGTTCGCTATAATGTGGTTCTCGCTCTCGGTGGGGCGCGTGGCGAGTTGTGCGTGGATGCCGTGGAGAGTAGCGTGAAGCCTCCACACACGCTATGTCTCAACGGTAACGTGCTCAACAAGCCACGTGGAGGCAACTGATATTCGTCCTCCGCCAACCGGAGGACGTAGAGCACATTGGGAATTCCAAATTGGGGAGAAAAATAATAAAAAGTTGCTCAAAAGTTGTTGAGAAGTGGGGGGGGGGGGTTGCAGCCAGCCCAGCTCTCCCTATGGCCAGTCCTCCCCTGCTATGGACTATCTAAAGCATTGTATTTAATGTCTATTCAATACTTTACTCATCTGCCACATCAATGCAATGTCTTTGAATTATCTTCATGCATTTTAATTTGTTACTGCTTTCTATAGGACATGTGCCAATATTAACACATCAACAGTTTATTTTAGGGGCAGAAAGACTTCAAACACAGTTATGCAATATTTGCGTAGTAAAATGTCAACTGTTGAGACAAACCAACATTACAACTGTTACATCTGTTTGTTGCACAGGATTATCATAAAAAACAGAAGGAAGCGTTATTTCCCCCAATCTAGGTCAAATTGTGGAATATTTGGCAAACGTACAGATCAAACAAGGTGGCACGTCTTACCTGCCAAACAAATCAGTCACCATAAGCAAAGCATTTTTCACTTTGTTGTAATGAGGGCTTTATAATGTTTCAAGGAATTCATCTCTCAAAAATCCCCAGTACTTGCCAAATTATATTATTACGACATGCTTCTTTCTGAGAGCTACACAAATAAAATGTGGGATTTTACCGCAAATGACCGGTTTATGGACGGTTTATCGGATTTTCAATTTCGATTTTTCGATGATATGGAAATAAAACAGATATATTGACTTCTAAAGCCACTTTTTTGAAATGTCTATTTAACAATTCACTTATTTACTGCAATAATGTAGTCTAATGTCTTTGATTTATCATCATTTGTTTTTTTTGTCTTTTCAGCTAATATTGATATATGCAGTTAGCGTAATTAAAATGACTTTTGTTCAACGTTCATACAGAAGACATGCTCAAGTGGCGTGTAATATAGCATGTCTGCTAGTCTATGTGCCATTTGTTCGATTACTTTCTTTTTCCCTGGGACTGCAAATCTTTTAAGATAGCAGGAATTGTTCCTGACACCCGGTGCATTCCCTTCGCCTCACCTGTAATGGGTACGTCTGGCCGTGGCTGCTCTTTTCTCCAGGAAGGTACAAACACTGTGATGTCAACATGACCTCGCTCCAGGAAAAAGTTCACTGCTAGTTGAATTCCTAGACAGGAGAAAACGTCCTTGTTCCCGTGGCTAAAAGACAGAATTAGGTAGAGGTTCGGTCAGTATGATTAATAAATGTTTATTAATGCAGTACATTTTGAGCTCTGTAACTTATTAATGATTATGCCTGTGTAATAATCTAAGGAAGTATTTCTATACTTAATTATTAAGCTCAAGCACTTAATTTAATGCATCTTGATTATTTACATAACGACAAAAAGAATGAACAGGATGTACATTAATAAGTAGATTACAACAATATTGTAAGAAAACATATTTGAAATTTTTTATCTGAAAAATTTCGATTAGAGGAAGGAAAAGTGTCGTATTTGTTAAGTGGCCACATTAGAAGCACCCAGGGACATACCAAATTATTTTAAATTCTCCTCATGTACAATTAAATGTGATTGTGTGATACAAGTTACAAAATAGTGAGTTTAAAAGGAATGTTTTAGGTTTATACAAGTTAAGCTCATTTGACAGCAAAAACCAGCAAGGCACTTACAATGGAAGTGAATGGGGCCGGTCGATCAACATTCAAATACACACGGTTTCAAAAAAGGTTTAGGCACAAGGATAAACATTATAAGTGTTAAAGGGATAATTCACCTAAAAATGAAAATTCACTCATTGTTTACTGACCCTTGTGTTGTTATTTAAATCTAATGTATTATTTAGTGAAAATGTTCACTGACTGTTGATCTCCTGTGTGCGTTCATGATAGTGCAGGAGAGTAACAGTTCACGCAGCGTCCTCACGACATTGGGGCGTTCAAGCGGAAACTTGTTTTGTTTATCTAAAAGCAGGTCCACCACAGTGATAGTGACAACACAACTGCACACAAAACAGAGAACAGAACTCACTAAACATGTCTGAAGAGTTTGTAGTCGAAGAATTGATGCATTGCTATGCCCAGCCTTATTTTTAGGAGTTACCACGTGATGCCGAAAATAGAAAACAATCGATAGAATGCACCGTTGCTCATCACCGCTGGTTAGGACATAAACTTGGATTACCATAGAAAATTAACCTTTTATCTTGTGTTGTTTGCTATCAGGTTAGGACACTGTGTGACTGTGGCTGCCCGTAGGCTGCCCACCATGTTTCTGTTTGATTTCACAATTATCCGTTCCAAAAAATAAGGCTGGGCATAGAAATGCATCAATTCTTCGACAGCAAACTCTTCGGGCATGTTTAGTAAGTTCTGTTCTCTGTTTTGTGTGCAGTTGTGTTTTCACTATTGCTGTGGAGGACCTGTTTTTGATAAACAAATGAAGTTTCCGCTTGAACGTCCCAATGTCGTGAGGGCGCAGCATGAAGTGTTGCTCTCATGCCCCATCATGAACGCATACAGGAGATTAACGGACGGTCAACAGTTTCACTATATAATACATTCAATTTTAGTTTATCGTATGTAAACTGTAAACCTTATTGTATGCTTTCATAACAATCATGAGTCACATGGAATAATTTATTAGACTTCTGAATTATACTTTTGTGACCTTTCGAAGCTTGAAGAGGTGGTCACCATAAACTGTACTGTAACCGTAATTTCTCGTAGTTTTTTTTGTTGTCGTTTTTGCTTTTAGTAAACAAGGCAGAAGTCGAAATAATTATGCACCAATCAACATTATGCCGTTTACTGAGCATAAGTTGCATTGAACTCAGAACATTCAATCAATATTTGATCCAATATAAGCACATTTAATTGGGACTGCCTAGTATAAATGAACCAGGCCCACTATATGAGATTTATTTAGTCAAAAAGATGCTTTTTTGTAACTTAAATATGTACTTTCAATGTCGTGAAAGAAACTTTTGGAAAACTCAACAATGTTACATTTACAGTGTCTATTTACACTAAGTGCAACTAGCCCATCTTGTTTGCATGGTCTATTTACACTAACTCCACCCACCACTGTTCAGCCCAAACTCAAGACAGCCATGACAGATTTATTTGGGGTCAACTGCGGATCAAATGATGGAGGGTATATTTAGCATGACACACACGACACAAACTGACCAAAACAATAACACGAGCGCTAGCTGTTAGCTACTAGCTCATTGTGCTGAATAAAGCAGTTGTTGATGGTGATTTCACACAAGTGTAACAGTTAAATTGGTCTGGTTGTTTTAGAAGCTTCCAGTAGCTGCTCAACTAAATAAAGTGAAGCTTTCATAACGTAACAAAACGTACCATCCTCCATCATGGCTGCGTCCAGCGCACTCTCCCTCCCATTGTTCGCCGGTTTAGATAGCGTCCATTTGGTCGAACCACTTCCACTTTTCCTTGATGGTTCTGTAGTCACTTTTAAGTGTTTTAACTTTTCCCTACACTGTTGGTAGGGCCGGTGGTAGCAGTGTGCGGCCAACAGCTGAGACACTTCCTGAGAGACTTTATTGTTACGCTCATCGCTAACGAGTGGACCGTCTGCACCGCGTTTATTGACCACGGCGTGGTTTTACACACAGCCATTTATTTTTTCACAATTCAAAAGTCACGTGAACAAATGATACTGCTATCGCTGTTGCTAACTTTAAAACTAGCGTGTTGATGTCTCGTGTCGGAAATCCAGTGACACTGGTACTGACGATTCTCCCTGACCAATCAGTGATCTGCAGGATTTTGACGTCACATTTAGTAACGGTTCGGCTCGCTTGGAACCTCGACCGAGGTACCAGGTACTATCCACAGTGGAAAACCCCAAAAAAGCGAGCAGATTTGAGTCGAGTTGTACCGTGCAGTGGAAAAGCCCCAGAAGAGAGCACTTTCAACTAACTGATTGTGACACGTTCTGGTTGCAGGCTGTGTCTGAGACTGTTGGTTTAACCAATGTTGCACTACACACCTTAACCATGTTTGGCTCCACATACAGTTGTGAGTCTTCTTTCTCCACTATGAACATCATTAAAAATAAGTACCATTCTAGACTCAGCAATGAGCACCTACATTATATGCATGAGAATGGCATGGACTCCATTCCAGCCAAGGTTCAAATGACTGGCAGGGCAAGCAAAAGCCCATTTCTCTCACTAAAGAAGAGAGATGGAGAAGTGAAGTGGGAGAGAGCAGGAAAGATAAATATTAAACCTGTGTTTTCTTATTTGTTCAAAATTCAAATAACTTGTTTTCAGAAACAGGCACTGCTTGAAATGAGAACAATTGTGATAGGCCTACTTCTATTTATGATTAGCCTGTATATATATTTTACCTCAAAGTATTTGCTTATGGTAAATTAGTGGTCGATCGATATGGGTTTTTCAATGGCAAATGCAGATACCAATATATAGAGAACAGGATGGCCAATAGAAATGTTGATAAATATAAACAATGGCAAATCAGATGTGCACAAAATGTCTAAAGTGAAACTAACTAATTTTATGCAATATTTGCTAAAATTCCCATAAACGTGAAAAGAAAAAAATCTTGAAAACAGAAAGTGTTGACTATCCATGGACAAATGTTTTGGTAGATTTTGGAACGGACACAAGGGAATGATAACACTTCTGTTAATCGGCCAAGCGAGCACATCGGCCGATGCCGATAATCGGGAAAATGGCCAAATATCGGCCAATTCATCGGCCTGGCTGACATGTCGGTCTATCTCTAGTGTAAATAAAATTGGATGAGACAGTCCAAATCCAAGCAACTATCTACTTATAATACAGAGAACAGACAGATATTAGTGTCCTTAGCCTATAATTAAAAGACCAAGTCTGATTTATAGAAACACAAAAATCAAAGACGGGCAGAGCACTAGAACACTCCCACCAGACACAATGCTGTCTGGCCCGTTCTGCTACACAGCGTTCCTCTTACAAACGTTCTCCTTCAGGATAGTAAGGGAAGGATAATGGCTGCGATTTGCATATTAACAGTATTTGCATACTGGAGCGATGACAGCTAAAGAGCCTGAAGGCACAAATCTGGACTCCACTTGCAAATGCAGGAGAGAGGGGGTTATTAAAAGGTATGGAAGGAGTGTTAAATAGAGAAGAACAACCATAATATGTTCTTGTAAACATATCTGAAACATCTTCAAGTAACTCCCTGATTTCCTAGTATGACAGTTCATGTGAATTTGTTTGGAAAGATTCCAAATAAGCCTTCAGGAAATAACACGTCTTGTTTTCTCCAATGTACAGCCACTGTTTGTCCATTGTCTTGGTAACATACTAGGCACAACAGTTCTAAAAGACAAAAACATTATGCCTCCTTTGTAAACTAAATAAACACACTTTGCCCTAATGTAAAAAATGTCCTATGGACTATTTGCACATGTACACTAATCCGTTTTCATTTGAAAACTCGGTTTCTTGACGTCATCGTTTTTCAAAGTAAGCATTAATGGATGGTGTTTTTCGAAATGCTCAGTTTTGATGCATTTTGTACTGTAGTATGGGCAAGTGGTTGTCTCTTCACCGGACCGGGAGGGGGATGTCAGAAGTTTCTTGGGGGGCACACGGAAAACCTAGGGGGGGCAATGCTCCCCCTAGGCACCCTTTAGACCTGGCCATGATTTAATGACAAGTGGGTCAACCAACAAGTAAAAGGTATTAAACTTATTTCTCAAGGTAAAAACGATTTTCTACAAATATAATGAATATTAGAGACAATAATATCAAGATGTTTGCTTGAGGGTTACTCCATTTGACCTAAAGAAAATGTCAAAATATCAGATTTCTTAAAAAGCACACAATCATGAGCGTCTAAAGAGGACCTTTCTGTTATTTTGTTTTGTTTTTTGACACATTAAATGGCAACTTGGCGACCTACTTGTTGGTTACACCCAGTACCAGCACTCCCTATAAGCAGACTACACAGTCTGCGCAGGGCACCAACTCCCTAGGGGGGCACCAACTTACCCTAGGAGGGCAGCAGAAAGTCCACCAGCTGCCCTTACTCGCACATTATACATTATTCAAGGACCCGAAAGCAGTTGCGGAACACAGACGATCGCTTCACGCTCATATCACGCGAACACCTAACCCCCCTCCGCCCGCCCGTCCACCTGAAACTCTGCATAGGGCATCAATTTGGCCAACCACCACATGACTTTGGTGGACAAAACGTTTTTTAAGAAATAATAATAAAAGATTATACCAAACTACTTATGCGAACATTAATTTTTTCGGTAACACTTTAAAATAAGGTTCCATACATTATTTAATGCATTAGTTAAAAATATTAGTTGATAAAAATAAAACTGTTCATTGTTAGTTCAGAGTGCATTAACTAAAGTTTACATATACAACTTTTGATTTAAAAATTGATTAGCAGCACGTCTAGTCTTTAATGAACCAAAGAGAGCACATGTTACACCACTCTTTGTCTCTCTCCACTGGCTGCCGGTTGATGCACGTATTAAATTCAAGGCTCTGATGCTGCATACAAAACAGTCACTGGGTCTGCTCCAGCACACCTAAAATCATTTCTGCAGAGCTACTCGCCAACCAGAAGCCTGCGGTCGGCTAAGGAACATCGCCTTGTTGTACCAACACAAAGAGGCACCAAAACACTTTCAAAACATCTTCAAAAAACGGCTAAAAACACATCTTTTCCAAGAGCACTAAACCAGTCACTAAAATAAAAATGGTTGCACTTTAATCTGTTTTGAATGCTATTCTGATGCAAGTGAAACTGTAATACAGCACTTTTCGTACCACTGTCTCCTTGAGATGACTTACATATGGTGTATTTTTCCTCTATTGTAAGTCGCAGCTCAAAACGTAGGTAAAAAGCGTCTGCCAAATGAATAAATGTAAAATGTAATACATGCTTAATAAGAATTGTTCATTGTTAATTCATGTTAACTCATGTTGTTAAGTAATGGAACCTTTTACACACACACACACACACACACACACACACACACACACACACCGATCAGCCAAAACAATAAAACCACCTGCCTAAAATCGTGTAGGTCCCCCTCGTGCCACCAAAACAGCGCCAACACACATCTCAGAACAGCATTCTGACCACAATTGTACAATTGTTGGTTATCTGAGTTACTGTAGACTTTGTCAGTTCAATCCAGTCTGGCCATTCTCTGTTGACCTCTCTCATCAACGAGGTGTTTCCGTCCACAGAACTGCCCCTCACTGGATGTTTTTTGTTTTTGGCACCATTCTGAGTAAATTCTAGAAACTTTTGTGTGTGAAAATACCAGGAGATCACAGTTACAGAAATACTCAAACCAGCCCGTCTGGCACTTACAAACATGCCACGGTCCAAATCATTGAGATCACATATTTTCCCCATTCTGATGGTTGATGCGAACATTAAGTGAAGCTCCTGACCCATATCTACATGATTTTATGCATTGCACTGCAGCCACACGATTGGTTGATTAGATAATTGTGTGTATGATTGCTGGTGCCAGATGGGCTGGTTTGAGTATTTCCGTAACTGCTGATCTCCTGGGATTTTCACGATATATAATATATAAGTGATGTATTCAAGTAATTGTTTAGTGTAAATTGCATTATTATTGTATTTTTTAAAAGCGTAATAGATCCGGACCAAAACTAAAAAAAATAAGCATCACGTTACTGACCAATTTACCTACATAACGTTTACATTTATGCATTTGGCAGATGCTTTTATCCAAAGCAGCTTACAGTGCACTTATTACAGGGACAATCCCCCCGGAGCAACCTGGAGTTAAGTGCCTTGCTCAAGGACACAATGGTGGTGGCTGTGGGGATCAAACCAGCAACCTCCTGCTTACCAGTTCAGTGCTTTAGCCCACTACGCCACCACCACTCCAACATACATAATACAGCCATGTCAACCACTAATACCACGTTAAATAATAAAATTGTGTCCTACCAAAATGTATAAAGGTAAAATAACCATATCACCAAATCACTTTCTTTTTATGTATCCTTTGTACAGTAAACTCACCTCATTGCTACATTACTCCCATCAATAACAATTGGCCTGAGGGCATCGTCAACTTCTGCCAGCTCTTCCGTTGCCGTAGACATTGGCGGAGCGATATGACTGTGTGTCTGGGAATTCCGTGTTTTACTGGTACCGTCCCCACGTGGAACCAGCACTGGGGAGGCTGTGGGTTCCAATTTGTCCTCTGATTCCCCACCAGCCTGTATCAGCTCCCCCAGAACTTTGTTGGTGTCTGCATTGAGACCGAGTTTCAGAAAAGCAGCTTGAACTTGCGTTAGGGAAAACCCCAGTTTGAGGAACAAATCGAGCTGTGCCTGAAACTCAGACCCCGGTTCAGAGGCCTCATCTGGAGTCGGGCAGGGCTGGGGTGGGTCCATTCTCTCAATGCTTCTCAATGCAGGGTCGTACACAGCAGTGGGTGCTGTTACCCATGTGTTGGAGTGGTTTTGGTAAGAGCTGCGAGATGCGCTGGCTTGTTTAGACCAAACAGAATCCAAGAAAAGTGGTAACGAGGGGATGGTGCTAATTTCAGCACTCATCTCTTCACGGGAAAAAACTTCCTTGTCAGGCACCTGTTTAAAAATAATCATGTTAAGAGTCATTTATTTACAACCTCAAATAACAATGACATTACAGGGCCTAATAACACTTATCCATGTTTGCTTTTTCCACTTTGTCCCAAAAATTACAAATACTCATATTAGTAACAGTATGACATAATCTTGTTTAAAACATCAAATGTATTTGTTTGAATAGTTTTAACATGAAATTATGGATCAGAAGCAATTTAAGTATTTGCTATAATATTAAAATCTAATTAAAAGACTCATATATATAATTTAGTATTTATTTTTTATTAAATAAGTACATTTTTATTTAATCTATTTTCACTAACATCTATAACCAAACCTTTAAAATCAAATAAATACATATAATTATTCAATAAATAAATTATTTTTATCACTTCTCACTGACGTCTGTAGATAAATCAAATGAACCTAAACTTTTGAATGACATTAAATCGTATGTTGAACAGAAAATACATCTTTAGATTATAAAACCTCCGATTATAATCATTATAATTAAAGTATTTATTCTCTATATTTACTGCGCGCTCCCGCATACCAGCGCATGAACGCGCTTTGAACTACACTTTATGCCTTGTTTAACCTAACCACTTTGCTTCTAAATGTTTTAAATAACATCTCTACACTGCATCACAATATAAGTAGCTATTAAACATCTTAATAGTATTACAAATGTCAATTTAGCCCACCGAAACTACTGTTTTCTTCCCTTACTGTACAAGTCGTATGAAGATAAATGCAGGATTAAAGCCATACTAACCTTTAATTTAACATCTGTTCTCTGTCAACGATTTGAGCTGCTGTCTCTTTGTAAGAGTTGATAAAGTTAATCAAGTTGATGAGTTTCGTCCCTGTTGAGCTCAAAGCAGCAAAATATCGGAGTATATTGAATCGACACACCTTTATGTTGGGAAAGCAAATCTAGGAAGTAAGTAAGTCACGCACGTTCTGACGTCACATAAGCCATTTGTTCCTTCTGATCAAAACATTTGTACCTTTTGTAATTACATTTCGGTTATAATTTATATGTGTGTGTGTGTGTGTGTGTGTGTGTGTGTTTTTTTTTACACATACATGAGACATTTTATTTTAAGAAAACAAAGATAGTAAGGGTCTTATTTTTTTTTCTTAATCTCTATAATTATAATTTTTTCAATCCTCCAGACTATATATATTTATACATACATATACACTACCGTTCAAAAGTTTAGGTTCACTTACTCATTCTTTATTTATTTATTTATTTCACATTTTAGAATAATAGTAGTCAGCAAAACTATGGAATAATAGAAATGGAAATATGGGAATTATTTTGTGACCAAAAAAATCCAAAATAAATCCAAAACTATGTAATATTTTAGCATCTTCAAAGTAGTCACCCTTTGCCTAGATTTTGCAGACATGTACTCGTGACATTTTCTCAACCAACTTCTTGAGGAATCACCCCGGGATGCTTTTTAAACAGTATTGAAGGAGTTCCCATCTATGTTGGGCACTTATTGGCTTCTTTTCTTCATATTTTGATCCAAGTCATCCATTTCAAAAATTTTTTTTTTTTAGGAAATTTTAGATTTGTAATTAAATAAATGTATATGTTTTGGCAGAATAATATTTTGTCTACAAAGTTAATTTCAAACTTTTAAGCATACACCTTCAGATCAAAAGATTTTTAAGATCATGAGAAACATTTCAGACAAGTGACCCCAAACTTTTGAACGGTAGTGTACATACATACACTGGCTGCCAAAAGTTTGGTATAATGTACAAATTTTGCTCTTATGGAATGAAATTTGTACATTTACTCACCAAAGTGGCGTTCAACTGATCACAATGTATATTCAGGACATTAATAACGTGAAAAACTACAATTACAATTTGAAAAAAAATAAAATAAAATTAAACTACTTCTCAGGTGACCTTTCACCCCACACTTCCTGTAGCACTTGCCATAGATGTATCTGTCTTGTCGGGCACTTCTCACACACCTTACAGACTAACTGATCCCACAAAAGCTCAATGGGGTTCAGATCCGTAACACTCTTTTCCAATTATCTGTGGTCCAATGTCTGTGTTTCTTTGCCCACTCGAACCTTTTCTTTTTGTTTTTCTGTTTCAAAAGTGGCTTTTTCTTTGCAATTCTTCCCATCAGTCCTCCTGAGTCTTCTCTTTACTGTTGTACATGAAACTGGTGTTGAGCGGGTAGAATTCAATGAAGCTGTCAGCGGAGGACATGTGAGGCGTCTATTTCTCCAACTAGAGACTCTGATGTACTTATCCTCTTGTTTAGTTGCACATCTGGTCTTCCACATCTCTTTCTGTCCTTGTTAGAGACAGTTGTGCTTTGTCTTTGAAGACTGTATTTACACCTTTGTATGAAATCTGCAGTTTTTTGGCAATTTCAAGCATTGTATAGCCTTAATTTCTCAAAACAACGATTGACTGATGAGTTTCTAGAGAAAGCTGTTTCATTTTTGCCATTTTTGACCTAATATTGATCTTAAGAGACATGCCAGTCTATTGATACTGTGTCAACTCAAAAACAAACACAAAGACAATGTTCAGCTCCATTTAACAAACCAAATATCTTTCAGCTGTGTTTGATATAATAGCAAGTGATTTTCTAGCACCAAATGATCAATTTATAATGATTTCTCAAGGATAAGGTGTTGGAGTGATGCTGCTGTCTAGATCAAAAATGACTTCTTATTTTTACATCAGTAATGTCCCGACTATACTTAGTGATCAGCTGAATGCCACTTTAGTGAATTAAAGAACCAATTTCCTTCCAAAACAGCAAAATGTACATTATTCCAAACTTTTAACCATGTGTGTGTGTGTGTGTGTGTGTGTGTGTGTGTGTTATAATTAGAAATATTATTTATTATAGGTATTTTTTTATACATAGTTTATTAATATAGTATATCATATATATTTTATTCGTATAAAAGTTTTTTATTTAAGCACTTGTTGACAATTAAATTTGTTGTCTTCCAAGCTCAAATTTAATAAAGTATAAGTAGAGAATAAATACAACTACATCAGAAAGCGGCATTTAAAAACAACAATAATATAATAAAATATATAGATTGTGTTTGTGCTTTAAAGTTGTCAATTGTAGGATTTTTGTGGATGTTTCTGATTTTGTTATTCTAATAATACAATGATATTTATAGAATTATTACTTTTACATAACCAAGGACATCTGAGAATGAGTTTCCTGAATTAAACTGAAATGAGAAGGAAACTGCTCAAAGATCATATGAACTTGTCTAAATGTGTACATGTGGTGGCGTAGTGGCTAGAGCATAGGGCTGCTAATCAGGAGGTTGCTGGTTCGATCCCCACAGCCACCACCGTTGTGTCCTTGAGTAAGGCACTTAACTCCAGGTTGCTCCGGGGGGATTGTCCCTGTAATAAGGGCTCTGTAAGTCACTTTGGATAAAAGCGTCTGCCAAATGCATAAATGAAATGTAAATTTCACTTCCTGTAACCTATTTATAACATTGAAAGATGAGAAACCAGTCTTGGGTTTTTTTTAAAGATTTTAAATCAGCTCCTCTACGCCCCTCACCGATTATCCAAAAACATTTCACAACACCACATCTGGTAGATGCTATCTTGTGGTCAAGCAATGTAAATGTCATATGAACACCAGTTACAGAATCATGAATATTCTGGTATTTGTTAAAAGTAATTTCCTTTGTGGTTGGCAAAACAGAGAAACCCCAAAAGTGGAGAGTCACTAACATACTTTAATGGCCCCTTCACCTGCCTTAAGCTTAGCAGGCGACCAATGAATGACAAAACACTCTGTGATATGTTCATGTTTATTTTAGCTAGAATAGGAAATAGTTCTTGACTGATAGGTTGTGTTTGGGTGGTCTTTATTATATTCTGCAGCTTACAGTAATACAATGTGTAAGTATTCACCTTTGTATGTGGTGATTGTGTTTATTCTGAAATAAGAGACTAAATCAAACACAATTAATACAGTAAAGGTGACGGTTTGAGTTTTGCACGAACTTTGTGGCATTTTTTCTTAATAATCTTTTTTCTTGGTTTGGTTTTAGGTTTTTCATTATCTTCTGCTGGATGATTCTCATCTGAAGGGTGTGGCGTGTCTTCAGGTGGAGGAGGTGCAGTGCCATCTGAAGGCTGTGGTGTGTCTTCGGGTGGAGGAGGTGCAGTGCCATCTGAAGGCTGTGGCGTGTCTTCGGGTGGAGGAGGTGCAGTGCCATCTGAAGGCTGTGGCGTGTCTTCGGGTGGAGGATGTGCAGTGCCATCTGAAGGCTGTGGCGTGTCTTCGGGTGGAGGAGGTGCAGTGCCATCTGAAGGCTGTGGCGTGTCTTCAGGTGGAGGAGGTGCAGTGCCATCTGAAGGCTGTGGCGTGTCTTCAGGTGGAGGAGGTGCAGTGCCATCTGAAGGCTGTGGCGTGTCTTCGGGTGGAGGAGGTGCAGTGCCATCTGAAGGCTGTGGCGTGTCTTCGGGTGGAGGAGGTGCAGTGCCATCTGAAGGCTGTGGCGTGTCTTCAGGTGGAGGAGGTGCAGTGCCATCTGAAGGCTGTGGCGTGTCTTCGGGTGGAGGAGGTGCAGTGCCATCTGAAGGCTGTGGCGTGTCTTCGGGTGGAGGAGGTGCAGTGCCATCTGAAGGCTGTGGCGTGTCTTCGGGTGGAGGAGGTGCAGTGCCATCTGAAGGCTGTGGCGTGTCTTCAGGTGGAGGAGGTGCAGTGCCATCTGAAGGCTGTGGCGTGTCTTCAGGTGGAGGAGGTGCAGTGCCATCTGAAGGCTGTGGCGTGTCTTCAGGTGGAGGAGGTGCAGTGCCATCTGAAGGCTGTGGCGTGTCTTCAGGTGGAGGAGGTGCAGTGCCATCTGAAGGCTGTGGCGTGTCTTCGGGTGGAGGAGGTGCAGTGCCATCTGAAGGCTGTGGCGTGTCTTCAGGTGTAGGAGGTCCAGTGTCACTAATTTGGTCAGTAGAGTCAGGTAAAGCAACATCGTCATTGCTACCCATGTTAGCCGCTATGTTTGACGTGTCTCCTAATTTGCCATTGAAATTTATAATTGTTTCAATGACTTTTGGACCAGGGAAGTCCATGGCAATTATACCAACACAACGTGGTCTATTTGTGTCCCCCTTTAGATCCAGGAGATATTTGTCAACGGGTGCGTTGAGTTTTTTTGCAATATCTAACGGGTCTTCAGATTCACCTTTGGCCCCAGTATATGTGAGCGTCATCTCACGCTCACAGTTCTGTGAAGCCAATTTGATATTTTCTCTCATTTGCGATTCCTTTGTGTCCATGTCTGCATCCAGTTCTGTGACATGAACAGAAAGTCCCAATTTTAAAGTTGAACTCTGAATTAAGACTATCTTCCCTCTCACCTGGCCCATTGTTGGTATCTCATTGTCTCTCCACACAGGCAAGTTATCTTGACTTATCAGCTCAGTGACTTCAGCAACGGCGCCCTCATCTGGAGTCACTCTAAGCAACAGTGTCTCTTTCTTCGATTTTACAAGAAAAGTCAAAAACGTGTCCAGAGCATAAGCAAAGGTCTTTGTTTCCTGGACGCTTCCAGTACTGTCATGCTTGTTTGTGCCAGAGGATATGTGCAAATCAAAAAACCTCACACCTGCATCCAGTTGATTGTGCAGTCCCCATGTTTGAAACATTGGCGGTGAGTATTTTGAGTGCCTGTTGCTTTGGTGTGTGCCAGGGATTGAAACAGCCGATAAGAGCCTAGTATCTTCTATTTTCTTCATCCATTTATGGTTTACAAACATGTACTGCAGGACTTTAGAATTGCTGAATTGTTTTTTGCCTTCACAGCAACAGATGGCCGCCCTGTGGGTAAAATGTATATTAGTACAACTTATTAATAAAATCATCAGGAGTTTTATTTATTCTTCAGTTGTCATGATTTAATGAAAATATACAACTGCTCTCAGTATCTCACAGTCTTTACATGTGTATTACTCGCCACTATGGCACTTACACTATAAGCACAGAGAGGTATTGGAGGTTTCCCATCATTTTGAACTTCCTTCTGCAACAAAACATTATAATTGCTATAGGTAAAAAGAGTTACAGCCCAAATAAGTTATAAGAGCAGAATGAATGCTTCTAAAGATTTATAAGCTTTATATTTCTGCCTTTAAACCCCAAATTGACCCCATTCACTTCTAATTTCAGTGCCTCACTGTAACCTCAATTTTTACCATTATGCCACAAATGCTGAGCTAAACTTGTATTGAACCCAGAACATTCCTTTAAAAAGAATATGACCATAATCATAATATATGATTACTCTTGACAGCCAAAAGTGCATGTTTAACCTCTAAGAAGAACTACCAGTTCAGCAACAACTCATTGTTTTTTCCTGGAAAATCATTTGCATTTAGGCACCAAACCAAATTAAACATTTTCCATATTAATCTAATACTTATGAATTTCCTGCATCATGTTAATTCAGAGGTTTTAAAGTCTTATCCATTAAAAGATCATATACATACTTACCATCAAGTTAGTTACCATTGAGTTAAATAAAGAATTATTAAGACCTTGGCATCTGGCTTTCCAAAATGGCAAAGAAAGGGTGTTACGTTTGCTGTCAGTCCTTTTGACATGTACTTTACACTTTTAACTGAAGCAGTTGTACAGCATTTGACTTAATTTGCCTAAACAGTCAATGTTAAACAAGCCTTTAAATAGTTTGCATTCATTCACTACATGTAGATGCGGTATGAAAATCATCACAATCTTTATAACTGACAGATACAGACAGAATATAAGAGCAATAATGGCCTGTGAACAGAGGAACTGAAGACATTGTATTGTAAACTACATTATAGCTACACTAATCTTTGACTAAACGCTTGAACATCTTAATTTAGTCATGTTTAAATGCTATAAAGTATCTGAACACTCTTAAAAATAAAAGGTTCCAATTAGAACCAAAAAAGGTTTTAAACTTGATGTCATAATCCTTCAAAGTTCCACAATAACATTTGTATTCTATTTAGAAAACAATAGTGCTTTAAAGAACACATAAACCAATTCACTGATTTAAGGAACCTATAGTATAACGTCAATACATTTTTTTTAATCTGCAAAGAACCATAAAGTCCCCTCAAGAACCCAATACAACAAGAAACAGCCGTTGGAAGAGGTTCTTTTTTGACCTATAATGTTATGCATGACATTTCTATCCAATTAGGCAATGATTTAGTAATAAGGTAACCGTATATATGCACAACCATTTTAAAGAAAAACACAAATAATGAAATGATATGATTTTGCATTGAGAAGCACACACATTTGTATATATTTAGTTTTATTCACTTTATTTGTTAATTTATTATTCACTGCATTCATTTTATAGATAACCATAATTATATACTGTATATGCAACATATGTGAGACGGCTGTGACAGGTGTGTGCGCACGTGCCTGATCAGTAAGTCAGTTTGTCTTTACATGATGTCATAATGCCCTGCTGGACCATTCGCCTTTGATGTGGCTGTGTGCGCCGCGTTCAGTGGCGGATTTAGAGATGGCCGACATGGGCAGTTGCCCATGGTGGGAAATTTTGTTGGCAGTGGGAGGTTGCTGAAGGATGAGTTCACCCGGGGCGCTATACAAGCTAGAACCGCCACTGGGCGCATTCCAGACGGTCTAGAAGTTGCCGACAAAGATAAATGAATGTGATAAAAATAAGCTGCATTTATGAAGGAATTGATTTATGATATATAATTACTGGTTTATCAAATAACTTTGTTTACTCCATAGCTTCAGCAGCACTCAGTGCCCCCGGTATGTCCCAACGAACGCTTCCTTAACCAAGGTTGAGAAATGCTCTACATTCTGGACCAGCGCCTTTGAGCGCAGGATGAAAGTGATGATAAAACTCAGAGAGGTAACATCAGTAGTGTCAACCCCCATAGTCCACACACAGTACTATTAGTGTTCCCCAGGAAGGCCCTATTATTTCTCGTTGTTCCTCACACAGTTTTGTTTGTTTAGCATCATTAGAGTAAAACAGAGCTAGTAGCTTACATGCAAAAATAGTGATCTGCTATATAAATGATTTGGCATTTAGCCATTTCCCTCATAAATACAGTTCATTTGGAATGTAACAATATTTATAAACAAAAATGCATGATTGTCATTATATAGAAAGTGGCAGCAACTGTTAGCTAAAGTAGCGAAATTCATATCACTAATGTAACCTAATGTTTTGAAGGAATATTCCGGGTTTAATACAAGTTAACCTCAATCGACAGCATCTCTGGCATAATGTTGATTAACTCAAAATCCCTCCTTTTCTTAAATAAAGATAAAATCTGTGTTATAGTGAGGCACTTACAATGGAAGTCAATGGGGCCAATTCGTAAGCATTAATACACAAACTTTTTCAAAAGTAGTAAAAAATTTAAAAATGTGTTAATGTGATTTTAGTGTGATAATGTCATGTTCTCTGTTGTCTTTTGTTTTTGTGCTTTTATGTTGAAGTTTCCTGTTTAGTTCCTGTTTCCTGTTTGGTTTTTGTAGTCCTTTGTAGTTCTGTTTTTTGATTGGTTTTCCCCTGATTGTTTCTCATGCCCTGATTGTTTCCCCAGGTGTTTCTAGTTTTCCCTTGTGTATTTAAGCCCTTGTTTCCGTCCTGTCCAGTTGTCTGTTATTTCATGTTTTTGTTTTGCACTACTTCCCCTGTGGATTTCGTTATTCTTAGTGTTCTGGTTTTTTGGCTTCAATAAATGCTGCACATAGATCCTCTCCCGTTTCTGATCGTTACAGAATAACAGACCGCCACAACATGGATCTAGCAGCTATCTTTCTTCAGCTGAGCCGAGCGAACCTCCCGTTAACAGAATACTCACGTCTGTTTTGCACCGTTGCCCGATGCACTAGTTTTCCTGATAGGCATCTCAAATCCATTTTCCAGCTCGGCCTCCTGGCCCAAGGGTGGATTGAGTTCCCAGAGACTGGTGATTATACGTGGGAGAGGTATGTAAACCTGGTTTTGGAGACGTTTGCCCCTGTGGGTACCTCCAACGAGCCCTCGCCTGCCACGGCCAACGATCCAATGCCCACGGCCAACGCCCACGCCTGCCACGGCCAACGAGCCAACACCCACGCCTGCCACGGCCAACGAGCCAACGCCCACGCCTGTCACGGTCAACGCGTTGCCAGCCTCGTCCGTCCCAGTGCCAGCGTTGCCAGCCTCGTCCGTCCCAGTGCCAGCGTTGCCAGCCTCGTCCGTCCCAGTGCCAGCGTTGCCAGCCTCGTCCGTCCCAGCGCCAGCGTTGCCAGCCTCGTCTGCCAAGAAGAGGAGGAGGAGGAGAAGAGGAAGGGCTTCCGCTCCCCAGTCTCCGCCCTCCACGGCCCCGTCCTCAGTGCCAAAGCCAGAGCCAGTGCCTGTAGCCTCGACCGTCCCAGAGCCAGTGCCTGTAGCCTCGACCGTCCCAGAGCCAGTGCCTGTAGCCTCGACCGTCCCAGAGCCAGTGCCTGTAGCCTCGACCGTCCCAGAGCCAGTGCCTGTAGCCTCGACCGTCCCAGAGCCAGTGCCTGTAGCCTCGACCGTCCCAGAGCCAGTGCCTGTAGCCTCGACCGTCCCAGAGCCAGTGCCTGTAGCCTCGACCGTCCCAGAGCCAGTGCCTGTAGCCTCGACCGTCCCAGAGCCAGTGCCTGTAGCCTCGACCGTCCCAGAGCCAGTGCCTGTAGCCTCGACCGTCCCAGAGCCAGTGCCTGTAGCCTCGACCGTGCCAGAGCCAGTGCCTGTAGCCTCGACCGTCCCGAGCCTGCTTCCCAGAGCTCCGCCTGCCGAGCTTCCCAGAGCTCCGCCTGCCGAGCTTCCCAGAGCTCCGCCTGCCGAGCTTCCCAGAGCTCCGCCTGCCGAGCTTCCCAGAGCTCTGCCGAGCTTCCCAGAGCTCCGCCTCCCGAGCCACCCAGCACTCCGCCTCTCGGGCCTACCAGGCCTCAGCCTCTTGAGCTCCCCAGGTCTCCGCCTCCAGGGCCTTCCTCTACTCCGGAGCCTTCCTCGCCTCCAGTGCCCTCTGTGGCTCCGCCTCCTGAACCTTCCATGGCTCCGCCATCTATGGCTCTGCCTACTATGGCACCGCCCCTGGAGTCCTCCTCGCCTCCTCCCTGGCCTTCTGACCCTGTCTCGCGGCCTCCTCCCTGGCCTTCTGACCCTGTCTCGCGGCCTCCTCCCTGGCCTTCTGACCCTGTCTCGCGGCCTTCTGACCCTGTCTCGCGGCCTCCTCCCTGGCCTTCTGACCCTGTCTCGCGGCCTCCTGACCCTATCTTAGCCCTGTGGCCATTCCCCAGACCTCCTGACCCTGCCCTAGCCCAGTGGCCATCCCCTAGACCTCCTGACCCTGCCCTAGCCCAGTGGCCATCCCCTAGACCTCCTGACCCTGCCCTAGCCCTGTGGCCATCCCCTAGACCTCCTGACCCTGTCCTAGCCCTGTGGCCATCCCCTAGACCCCCTAACCCGGTCCTGTGGCCCTCTCCTTGGCCTCCTGACCCTGCCCTAGCCCAGTGGCCATCCCCTAGACCTCCTGACCCTGTCCCAGCCCTGTGGCCATCCCCTAGACCTCCTGTCCCAGTCCAGTGGCCATCCCCTAGGCCACCTGACCCTGTCCCAGTCCTGTGGCCCTCTCCTTGGCCTCCTGACCCTGCCCTAGCCCAGTGGCCATCCCCTAGACCTCCTGACCCTGCCTTAGTCCAGTGGCCATCCCCTAGACCTCCTGACCCTGTCCTAGCCCTGTGGCCATCCCCTAGACCCCCTAACCCGGTCCTATGGCCGCCTCCCTGGCCTCCTGACCCTGCCCTAGCCCAGTGGCCATCCCCTAGGCCACCTGACCCTGTCCCAGTCCTGTGGCCCTCTCCTTGTCCTCCTGAACCTGCCCTAGCCCAGTGGCCATCCCCTAGACCTCCTGACCCTGACCTAGCCCTGTGGCCATCCCATAGACCTCCTGACCCTGTCCCAGCCCAGTGGCCATCCCCTAGGCCACCTGTCCCAGCCCAGTGGCCATCCCCTAGACCTCCTGACCTGGCCCTGTGGCCATCCCCTAGACCCCCTGACCCGGTCCCTGCCCTACGGCCATCTCCCTGGCCTCCTGACTCAGTCCCTGCCCTATCTGTCTCCTGGCCACCCACCTGTTCTGTCATAGTCTTGTCCCTCTGTGCCCCTCGTGTCCCCTTGAACTGCCTATTTGCCCCTGGTGCCCCCCTGGACTATCTGTTTACCTTGTGCTCTATGGACAATGGTGTGTGTTTTGGGGTTGTTGTTTTTTTTTTTTTTTTTTTTTTGTATTTTGTTTGTTTTTGGAGCGTCTGGAATCCGCTCCTTAAAGGGGGGGCTCTGTCATGTTCTCTGTCTTTTGTTTTTGTGCTTTTATGTTGAAGTTTCCTGTTTGGTTTTTGTAGTTCTGTTTTTTGATTGGTTTTCCCCTGATTGTTTCTCATGCCCTGATTGTTTCCCCAGGTGTCTCTAGTTTTCCCTTGTGTATTTAAGCCCTTGTTTCCGTCCTGTCCAGTTGTCTGTTATTTCATGTTTTTGTTTTGCACTACTTCCCCTGTGGATTTTGTTATTCTTAGTGTTCTGGTTTTTTGGCTTCAATAAATGCTGCACATAGATCCTCTCCCGTTTCTGATCGTTACAGATAAATAAACATTGTTGCCATAATAATGTAAACAAAACCTAAAATGACAATTTAAACACCTTAACAGCTCAAATAATACATGAGTTTTAACAGAAGGTTTAATTTACAGTAAGTGCTTTTAATTAAATTAAAATCTTCACATTTCTGCCTTTAAAACCTCCAAAAATTGTACCCATTCACTTCCATTGTAAGTGCCGGAACATTCCTGATTGATTCAGTGATGTTAAATATTTCTGACTTGAATAAACCAGTTCATTTAGATATTACCACATGAGGCTATATTCAGTATATTTGTTTTTTAAAAAGAAATGCAGATGGAGCAAAGCTGTTAGAAAAGTTGTAAATAAAAGTCTGTAATTTTAATGGTTGATGAATGTAAAAAATGCTACAGTGAAAAAATCTTTAATTCGTTAATGGGCAGTTACTGTAACGTACACGGTAAAGAGTTATAATCTATTTAACAAGACTATACTTGTAATTTTTCCAAACAAAATTTTTATCGACAAGAAATATAGTGAATGAAACCTACATATGTCAATTTTAGGCCACTGAAAAAAATACGATTTTGTGTGCAAAGTAAATATCTTTGCATTGAATAAGTTAGTTTAAACGTGAACTTGAAAATATGAAGTAAATTCTACATTCAAACATGAAAATTCATGCTCTAGTTTATACGTATTTATTATGTTTGCTATTTTTTTCAATGTATCGTCATGTATTAATCCCAAAGTAGAAAACATTGTCATATTTATTTGCTAATTTGAGTACATTTAAATAAAATAAGTGCATTTTACTTAACATGAATAATTAATTAGCTTGCATGGTTTCACTGTATGAAAGATTATTTACACTGTTTTTATTGCTAACTTTATTGTGACATTTGAAAACGTCTTGTTTTGTGTAGTCTTAAGTTCTTTTTCTACTCTATATTACCCATTTATGATAAAAAAAAAATATGATAAAAAATAAATGTTCCCGTCATGGTGTTTTGTGCACTGTGTTGAGGTCTCCGTGCTTTGCTCTATAATTTGCTTCTATTGCAAGTAATGCAAGGTGATGTTGCTTCATAGACTTCATAGTCTGCATTAAGTTTTCCTGTGGGAGATTTTCAGTCTGTCATGTTGTACATAATTAAACATGTTTTTAAGGGAAATTCAGAACATTTTCTAATAAAATGTTCATTTACAAAAAAATTTGTTTAAGTACTTTAAAGTCATTTACTCACTATAATCCATATGTATGTCATAAAGTTAAGTAGATTTTAATTAGTTTTATCCTAATAAGATTTACTTAGAAAAACGGTGCAAAAACGTACATTTTACTAGTCATTTTTTCAGTGCTCTACCAAAAAAATAATTTTTAAGGACCATGTCAGATTTTTACCGACTAATCTAGAAAGTAAATAATTTTGCAGACAGATGTGTCAGATATGTCTAATCTGTAATTACACCCGTTTATTTACATGAATGCATTTGGCAGACAATTCTATCCAAAGTGACTTACAGAGCCCTTATTACAGGGACAATCGCCCCCCGGAGCAACCTGGAGTTAAGTGCCTTACTCAAGGACATAATGGTGGTGGCTGTGGGGATCAAACCAGCAACCTTCTGATTACTAGTCAAGTGCTTTAGCTCACTATGCCACCACCACTCCACATGCCGAAGTGTCCTTGGGCAAGACACTGAACCCTGAGTTGATCCCAATGGCAGGCTAACGCCTTGCATGGCCGATCTACCACCATTGGTGTATGAGTGTGTGTGAATGGGTGAATGGGACACAGTGTAAAGCGCTTTGGTTTAAAAAAAAGCGCTATATAAGTGCAGACAATTTACCATTAACCAACGAAACCCAGCGACAGCTTATAAAGGATTATATAACTGTCCACTACTGCCCAGTGAGATGTTATTTGTTACAGTAAAACATTTTTAATACATTTTTTTTGTCATTGAGATGAATGGCAACAAGTGTCCCACTTTACCTTAATTCACCCTACCTGACATCCTATGCCAATGTTCTCGTTATTCATGGTGCACACTAAGCTGTTCACACCCTTAACGGATGGTGAGTTTCAAATCATTTAACACACATTGCTGTTTCTCTTTCAATATATGCAAATCATCGTGTACCTATGTAAAAGCTTATATAAAGTTTTTCTTGTCTGTTTTAAATGGATCACAGCCAAATCGTAGCTGTATGCAAATCTTAGTACTTAATGCATTTTTGTGGGGGCATTCAAGCGCGTTTATTGTAATGGAATCTTAGTAACGCTTACAGATTGTATGCGATTGTGATTGTGCGATATTATCTTCAGTCAGGTCTCAATTCTCTTGAAAGAAAATATTCCAGAATCCTAATAGCCATTTTGTGCTGGCAACTTCATGGCCAGTGCCACATGGATTTTAGGTTTCTGGTTTTATCAGGTAATGTAGCAGGTAAAGGTTTAGATGCCACAGACAGACCACTAAAATTGCAATTCTGTCCCGTCCCTAAAGTTAATGTGGGTCAGAGCCAAATTCATATGTTGTAGTTCTTGGAAAACACTGACACTACACAAGAGGAAGTTGACATCCTCACAGTCACACCCACCCATATGCAGACATATGTCTCTTTGTTCCGTATACCACACAGGTGGTTTAATGCTAAAAGTTGCGAGGTAAGTAGAACAGGGTTTTCCAGTGGAGGAAGCTCAACAAGCGAGCTATGCGAGGGCTCGTTTGATCTGTCACGCATTTGGGCACAAACATGTAAATATTAAAATAAAACGAACAAATATGTGATGATAAACTGATCATTATCTACTCAAATATGCTAATTATAATAATAATAATTTTTCATAATTTGGAATCTGGAAGAGGTATTAGGGAGGCCAGCAGGGGGTGCTCACCCTGTGGTCTGTTTGGGTCCTAATGCCCCAGTATATTGACGGGGACACTATACTGTAATAAAGGACTGTCTTTCGGATGAGATGTTAAACTGAGGTCCTGACTCTCTGGGAGAATCCCTGGGCGCTTCTTGTAAAGTGTAGGGGTATAACCCCCAGTGTCCTGGCCAGAATTCCCCCCATTGGCCCTTATCTATCATGGCTTCCTTATAATCTCCTTTCCAGAATTGGCTACATCGCTCTACTCTCTCCTCTCCACCAATAGCTGGTGTGTGTGGTGAGTGTTCTGGTGCACTATGGCTGCCGTCGCATCATCCTGGTGGATGCTGCACACTGCTGGTGGTTGAAGAGATTCCCCCTATACTATGTAAAGTGCTTTGAGTGCCTAGAAAGGTGCTATATAAATATAAGGAATTAATTATCATTACTATTTTTCATAATTGTATATTTTATAATCGGTCATGTAGCAAAATATGGCATAAATAATTAATAGATAATTCTAGAGACAGCCTGTCTGGCACCAACAATCATCCATGTGATTATCTAACCAATCAGTCAATCGTGTGGCAGCAGTGCAGTGCATAAAATCATGCAGATACGGGTCAGGAGCTGCAGTTCACATCAACCATCTGAATGGGGGGAAAAAAATGTGATCTCAGTGATTTGGACCGTGGCTTGATTGTTGGTGACAGATGGGCTGGTTTGAGTATTTCTGTGATTTTTACACACAACAGTCTCTAGAATTGACTCAGAATGGGTCACCTGAATGTTGACATCTTGTTGATGAGAGAGGTCAACAGAGAATAGCCAGACTGGTTCAAACTAACAAAGTCTAATGTAACTCGGATAACCGCTCTGTACAATTGTGGCGAGACGAATATCATCATCTCAGAATGCTGTTCTTAGATGCGGGTTGGTGCTGTTTTGGCGGCACGAGGGGCACCTACACGAAACTAGGCAGGTGCGTTTAATGTTGTGGCTGATTGTGTGTATATATATACACACACACACTTAATATATAAAATGTTATATATAAATATAAAAATAACCATGTAAGTGTAAACATTTGGATTTGTGTGCTGATTATTAATGTGGTTGCATCATCATGATATATCACACAAACTTTGATAGTTTCTTAGTTCATGACCATGTAAATCTCTGATGACTTCTCTACAGGTACAGTGCACACTCACCTAAAGACACGCACCCATCAGCCAGCTCTAACAGCACAAGGACACAAAAGCAGGTACTATGAGAGATTTTAAAAGGGTCATGTTAAGTAAAAACGAAATGTATGCTTAGGTTCCACACTTGTGTATAACCAGTGGTTATATGCATGAGTGTTTTTGAGGCTGCAGCCACAGACCTGGATGAGCTCACAGATTCTGATACATCATATATCAGTTTCTGTGAGGTTATGCACATTCCTACTAGCACTGATTTATCACTCAATAATGATAAACCACGATTTACAGAAAACTAAGACAGCTTCGTCATGCCAAAGAGGATGCTAAAAACAAGTTTTCAGCGAATGACCCTGCATCAGTGTGGAGTGGCATGAAACAACTCACAAATGACAGGACTCCTACCCCCAACCCTGTGGTGGACCAACGACTGGCTGACGACCTGAATGTGTTCTACTGTAGATTTGAAAGGACCAATCACACACCCCGCACCCGCTCTGACCTTTAATTCACACAAACACCAACACCTCCTGCAACCCCCCTCCTCCCCAGCTCTCTGACAGACAGGCAACAGCTTGAGTTGACAGGCAACTACTCTTCTCCCGCTACACAAATTACTCGCCAAGGACCCGTCTGTCAAGCTCCATGGCACCACTGTCATCGGCCTCATCCGGGACGATGATGAGTCTGCATACAGAAGGGAGGTTAAACAGCTGTCCGTCTGGTGCAGTCAATACAACCTTGAGCTGAACATGCTCAAAATGGTGGAGATGATTGTGGACTTTAGGAGGAACACCCCATCATTGACCCCCCTCGCCATTCTAAACAGCACTGTGGCAGTAGTGGAGTCATTCAGGTTCCTGGGCACTACCATCTCACAGGACCTGAAGTGGGTGACACACATTGACTCCATTGTGAAAAAGGCCCAGCAGAGGGTGTAATTCCTTCGCCAGCTGAGGAAGTTGTATGTATATGTATGTATGTATGTATAAGTATATAAGTTTTTTTTATTATTATCTATGTCTTGCTACTGTTTTTGTATTGTTGTGCACTGGAAGCTTCTGTCACCAAGACAAAATCCTTGTATGTGTAAGCTGGATGTTATTGTGTTTTTGTTCATATTTTGCTAGTTGGCAAATAATATGTTATATAGCGCTTTTTTAACCTTAACGATTTTCAACGCGCTTTACACCACATCTCATTCACCCATTCACACACCAATGATAGCAGAGCTGCCATGCAAGGCGCTAGCCTGCCGTTGGGAGTAACTTGGGGTTCAGTGTCTTTCCCAGGGACACTTCGGCATGTGGAGTCGTGTGGGCCGGGAATCGAACCACCAACCCTGCGATTAATGGCCAACCTGCTCTACCACCTGAGCCATATGGTTCACTGACTTTTTTCCAACATCAATATTATAGATTAAAATCTATATATACTGTATGAGTAATGGAACAATGTGTGAAAACCTTGCTGAAAACAGGTCAGCACAATTCCCAACCCTCTGGCCACAGATGAAATGAAACAGCTGGCTAAACTCATGGGTGGAATGGACGTGCAGAAACTGTTGAATGTGGGCAACACTTTCAGATTGAACATGTTAGCCTTTGACCAGGAAGGGGCGGAACAACAGACATCCAGAGTCATTAACATGAAAGCGACTCAGGTAAAATGTCACACGCTTCACACATCTGCTGATGTTCTTCATATATTTTGTAGCCCATGGCTGGGAACATTCAATGCTGCTAAGAAACCCCACTGCAGCCCAAGGTCAAGTTTAACATAAAATAAGTTACTGAGAAGTTAGAACTGAACTTATAGCGCCCGCGGCCCACACATTTATTTAGCTGAGCATTTTGGAGTGATCAATGAGTTGCTGTATGAGTGTTATCTGCTCTGACAAGTCATTTATGAACTTTTATAATGACAAGACAAACATGGTTAATATATTCCATCTCATTAATATTCCAAACTACATCATCGCTACGCCACATTTACAGTGCAAGGCTTGAATGTCATCGCATTAGTGACAAGATGAAAAGTGATTTCACAAAAAGTAGTTGATAAATGAAGACAAGACACATTTGAACACTTTCTGGTTGTCAAATGTTAATGGATCATAAGAACATTTAATGTGATGAACTACATAAAGACTCTGTAGGGACTTATAAGTGAACTCTCTCGGCCTCAATTAATGGTACAATTGAAAAAAGCTCTTTTAAAAGCAATGTCAGCGTTTAGTCATTCCTGAGTGTTGTTGTTGGTCTTCTTGGTTGTTTCCAGGATCAACTCGCCTGTTCTGCGCTGGCACACATAGCAGGAGAGTTTACTGGAGAGGGAGAACAGACAGACGGACACTGAAACAAAGGAGATGACCTGCTGGCCATGATGGATGACCTCTGAAAGATAAGACTGTAGCATGTGGTTGGTCTAAAAACGCCACAAAGGGGAGACCAGGGCTAGTTGTCACGCCACCATGCAGACATATTTCAGTAACTATGAGTCTTGTATGCTGGTTTTAAACGCTGAGCTCAAAACTGCCTTAAATTAGAATAAATGTATGAACTCTTTACTCTAAAATATCACCATATTCAATCAATCATATATAATCAATAGCTGTTGTGCTAACAAACGAACACAATAAAACCGCACTAGCATCCAGTAAACTATATAAGCTAATAAATGTAGATTTTAACCAGAATTTTTTTTGTTACTGTTTATAGTTTGCCATTAAATAGCCCAAAATAGATGTTTAAATAATGATATGCTGTGGCAGGTCAATTTAATAAAGATAGATAGTATTGCATAGGTATCTTTTCATATCAGTGTCCATAAACTGCAAGTTCCCCTCAAAACATTTTGTAAGCTTGTTTGTAGCCAAGACATTGAGGTTTGCATCTTAATAGAATTATAATAGACCTTTTTCGCAGACTGTGATGACACATTTCCGCCTTATTTAACACTTGTGCGACCTTCGGGACATTTTTGTTTTTTCAATCATTTTGACTGTGTTAATGCTAATGGCATATATTTTGCCAAAGTCATGTATTTTGGGGGGAATTTTGATATTTCAACCCTAGTTCCTATAATACATCTATAATACTATGTGCACTCAAAATAGTTACACTAAGGATCTAAAAATGTCCCCATTGAAACACATTAAAACAGCAAAATTTGATCCCAGTGCCATTAAAGCATAAAATTATGAAGTCTATGTTATTATGTTTTCATTCTTCCATTTCTTTCATCAGATTCTTGGCTTCAACATGTAAATTTGTTTTACTTTCCACCAGATGGTGCCATTTTTCTGATGATTAGCCTATAGAGCAAATACATGCTTTTCCCCTATTTTCTGTTTGATTAAATAATGCAGCTAAAATTGTGTAGGTTAGTTGGTATTGACGTCAGAGTGTGTTTTGTATGTGTGTATTGAGAAATGTGTGTGTGTGTGTGTGTGTACATGTTTATACTACATTTAAATATACTACATCCCCACAAAGATAGTAAAACTTGAGATCACCTACCTTGTGGGGTCCAGCCAGCACTCCCCACGAGGGAAATGGCTTATTAAACATACTAAACAACGTATTTTTTATGTAAAAATGTAAAAAGGTTTCTGGGAGGGTAAGGTTTAGGGGTAGGGTTAGGGGATATAAATTATCATTAGATCTGTATAAAATGCATGGATGTCTGTGGAGAGAGGATGTCTACACACTTGGGCGTGCTTGACACTGCACAAAAAAGAATAATGCATCAAAATCAATGTTGTTGCTAATCATTGACAGATTCCAGACTGTGATCATGCAAAAAATATATAAAAAAATAAATAAAAAATCCCACATAGCATTTAGTACATGGAATATATATATATATATATATATATATATATATATATATATATATATATATATATATATATATATATATATATTTTTTTTTTCTTCTTCTTTTTTTTTATATAAAAAAAAACAAAAAAAAAACAGTGACATTATGTAAACAAACTGGCATTTAAATGTTTAAAAATTCTAAATTTACTTTAACTCATTGAAAGTGGAAAATAATATTAATGTATAATATTATTATGGCATTTTTTATTTTATTTTTGACGCGGAGATTTTTGTCCTTTAAGGACCTCTGAGTAACTTTTATTAAATTGAAGCACAAGGGTTAAAAGCGTAAATCTCGCAATTTTTTTAATATTCTAATTTTTTGAAATATTGAGTGTAAATTTATAACATTATGCTTTGTGTTATATTACCCTGAAAAATTAGTTTAAAAAAAAAAAATTACCATTCACCGCTGTGAAACGTATGACAACAAGCCCTTTATTCCCCAACAATAGCTGCAGCTTGGAGTAATGGGCGTGGCAAGAGGTAGGGGCGTGGCAAGAGGTTTCTCATTGGTCAAATGAGTTTTTATTAAACCGTTTTTACGTCATTTTTTAATTATATGGTGAGTATGGCTTTAATAGTGTCAGGAGACATTTTTATCTTTAAAATAATAATTTAATTTATTTTTTAATGATTTTATTTTATTATTTAGTTCAAGTACAGACATTTCAAGTATAATGCAATAAAAAAACAAGATGAATACAAGGCATTGTAAATACAGCTCAAAATGTGTAAACCAGAGAATAACAATAACAACTGAAGTATAAAATGAACATAATATAAATAAATACAAAAATAAAAGTTTATAATGTCAAGGCAGTTATAGATATTTTCAAAAACTTTTTGTTTTGTGATCTCATGTTTGAAAGGGTTTCAAAGTATACTGTGAGATCAGTGTTATAAAAGGTAATATAGGAGGGTTTCTTTTGAGTTATTTTTGTCTTATGAATATAAAACTTCGCCAAAATAATTTAATTATATAATTTTGTTTTTCAGAAAAATATGGGTTTTGGAAACAAAGAAAAATGTCATGAGGTTCTAAATTAAAACAAATTTGTTTGTCATATCTATTTCAAAGTCAGTCCAAAAAGAAATACAAAAAGGGCAATACAAAAATAAATGTTCAATATCTTCAAGTGATGTGTTACAAAAAGTGCATTTATCACAAACAGTATGAATGTTTTTTAATGATTGATGCTAAAAAAAAAAGTCGCGGTGGTGATGACGTCATTTAACCCGCGCCATACAGAAGGTTTCGAAGGTAACGTACTTTTGAATGTATTCTTAATATCATTATTGCTATTTTTACAGTGAAAGAAATGTATTTGGTGTTGTATAATTATTTGTTGGCCGGATCAGGAAGCTTTCGCGTCCAATTGTAAAGACCTTACGGCACGCCCCATTCCTCATGGCACGCCCCATTCCTTTCCAACCTTATGGCACGCCCCATTGCTCCAGCCTGCAGTTACCTCTACTTGGAGAAATGTAACGTATATCCATGAATATGAACGCTAGAGGGCGTGTGTGAGCGATTTTACACCGGGCCTTTTTTGATGTCGTCACAGTGCTTCTCCATGAGCGCGCGCGAAAGTATTCATGATGTAAACAACATTATTTCGGCGTGTATTCTGCTGCAAGAAAGGTAACTTGAAACTAAAAATAGCATGTTTACTGAAATATACGTGTATGTTTGACATTGTATTGGATTCGATTAGAATAAAATCTAATATTCGCATGAAGCAGATTGTTCCTGATGTACTGCATCAGAAAGTTGCATGGAAGTATAATGCTTGCAAACGTATTTGTGAAGTTTTTGCCCCGTAATATTTTTCCACAAATGCGCATGTATTGTTTGTTCACCCTTCGCAAAAAACCCATATTGAGCTGTTATCGTCATGAATGTTGTGCTTGTGTCAACAACACGCCCAAATAAATAAATAAATAAATAAATTAAATGGGGGCAGTAAACAACCCGTACATTTATTTGTCAGAGAACAGACAGTTATTTTCATAATGCATTCATTCACTAATGTTGTTTATCCTTTTTCTTTCCAGTCATAAAGTGAGAAAAGTGAAATGCATTAAAAAAAAATATTGGTCAATTTCTGAGTGTTCAATAACTGATATGTATAGCCGATTTTTGTCATTTAAATGACATTAAACTACTTAAAAAAATTGAAATGATTTAAAATCAACAACAAACATTATTATTCTTTAATTTATCTTTGATATCATAAACAGAAAAGAAGATAAAAAACAAAACAAGCATGTGGTTTTTAAAATTGTTCACCCTGTTTTTACAAAGATTGGCATGTTAATGATTTCTCTTTGCACACAGGTGAACATGGAGGTGACCCATTCGATCCGTGAACGCACCATCGCCGAGAACAGTCTGGTGATTCTCCTGCAGGGTCTGCATGGCGAGGTGACCACCGTTGACCTGCGAGATGAGAGCACGGCGAGGGGACGCGTTATTAACGTGGATGCTTTCATGAACATCCGCTTGGAGGACGTGCTTTACAAGGACAGTCGTGGACGGATGTCCAGTATGGCCGATCTGTTTATCACAGGCCGAAACGTGCGCTACGTCCACATCCCGGATCACATGAACATTATAGAGACAATACAGGCCCAGCTCGCCAAAATACACCGCGTTCGCAACTTTGGAGCAGGTGGCGGACGGAAAGAATATCTAAAGAAAAAATAGTTCTTTATTTTATATATATATATTTAGGGCACGAATCATGAGTCATGAAGCAAAAAGTAAAGCATCGATTAGTTGGAAATGTTTGTCCAATTGATGAGTCTAGTTCTGAATTAGTAAAACTTTAAGTTGGATGTCTGTTTAACCTTGAAAATGCAATAAACAAATTGACATAACCATTGATTGTAAGTGACCCACCTTTACATTGTGTTTGTGTCGTTACTCACGTTTCGATTTCAGGTTTGTTAAATGTGTGTTAAGTGCTTCAAATCAAATGGATAGTGTTCAACGTAATTCAGTGTCAAACTGTTGGGAGATATTGCTTCAATAACTTAATGTAAAGCTTAAGTGGAACTTCATGTAATGAGCTTTAGCCGTTTCTGAAGCTATTTAGATCCAGTGGGTTCAAGCTAATGGTGTTCAAATACTTTTGTCTCTTAAAATGACCTTCAGCTTGTGGTCAGTGTGGCGAGAGGTTTTATGTCTTATTTTGGAACAATGTTATTTTGCTTGCAGAACTCTACATACATTATGGCATTGTGCATGAGGAAGCGGGTTTTCAGTCACCACATAATCAGCGGCTTTGAAATGATTCACAACCCTCATCGCTGTCCATACACAAGCCACATTCACATGAAAACAGGAGTATTCTGGTAAACAAAACTTTAAAAAAGAAATATGCATTTAGAAAATGAAAGGTGTTGTCTGTGATGAGGTCGGTTTTGAGCAACATGAGGTTCGGTAAATGACCATTTGTATTTTTGCGTGAACTCACTTTTAACTCAACTTGCTTTCCTTCATATATTTTGAGCTGTCATGTTTAAGGGATAGTTCACCCAAAAATAAAAGCTCTCTTATCATTTGCTCACCCTCATGCCATCCCAGATGTGTATGACTTTCTTTCTTCATCTGAACACAAATTCATATTTTTAGAAGAATATCTCAGCTCTGTTGGTCTTTATAATACAAGTCAACCTGGTCCAAAACTTTGAAGCTCAGAAAAGCACATAAAGGCTGCATAAAAGTAATCCATACAACTCCAGTGGTTAAATCCATGTCTTCAGAACCAATAGGATAAGTGAGGGTGAGAGACAACAACATTTAAGTCCTTTTTTGTGCATATCGCCACTTTCTGGGCAGGGAGGAGAATTCATCGTAAAAAAGGACTTATATATGAATCTATTTCTCATCCACACTTACCATATCGCTTCTGAAGACATGGATTTAACCACTGGAGTCGTATGAGTACTTTTATGCTGCCTTTATGTGCTTTTCTGAGCTTCAAAGTTTTGGACCCTGTTGATTTGCATTGTACTGACCCACAGAGCTGAGATATTCTTCTAAAAATATTAATTTGTGTTCAGATGAAGAAAGAAAGTCATACCCATCTGGGATGGCATGAGGGTGAGCAAATGAGAGAATTTCCATTTTTAGATGAACTGTTTCTTTCACGTCATACTTATACCAGCATGCACCCGCTCAAGTGAGAATCTGAACCAGTTTATCAAGGTGTTTAGGATAACTTGAAAATGACAGGCAAGTGTATTGGGGCTAAACTCTGCAGGAAGGTAGCGCTCCAGGAGCAGGGTTGGTCACCCCTGGTGTAGAGTCTCTCAAGGAGTCTACCTCTCTTTAGAATGAAACACAAAGAGCTCTTTTAATCCAGCTGTAGCCTGAAGCTGCAGGCATGGTGCCCGTTGCAGCCGTTTCCTGTTCTACCCCACGGGGTTAAACTCTGAACACACAGAGCTCTCTGGCAAGTTGGACGTGTCCCACCCCAGAGGCTGGGCGTTTGGTCTTATTCAAGCTTACGCAGGCTGAGAGAAACTTAATTTAGGCATCTAAATGGGAATGACATCAACAAAGATGGTCTGAGTTTGACATGTTTAAGTTGTCCCATTTATGAGCCCTGCATATTTGAGATTTATTTTGTCTTCCTTTGTAAAATATACACTCACTTTATTAGGAACACCTGTACACCTACTTATTCATGCGATTATCTAATCAGCCAATCGTTTGGCAGCAGTGTAGTGCATAAAATAATGCAGATACGGGTCAGGAGCATCAGTTAATGTTCACATCAACCATCAGAATGGGGAAAATATGTGATCTCAGGAATTTCGACAGTGGCATGATTGTTGGTGCCAGACGGGCTGGTTTGAGTATTTCTGGGATTTTCACACACAACAGTCTCTAGATTTTACTCAGAATGGTGCCAAAAACAAAACACATCCAGTGAGGGGCAGTTCTGGGTATGGAAACACCTTGTTGATGAGAGAGGTCAACGGAGAATGGCCAGACTGGGTCGAGCTGACAGAATGGCTACAGTAACTCAGATAACCACTCTGTGCAATTGTAGCGAGTAGAATAGCATCACAGAATGCACAACATGTCGAACCTTGAGGCGGATGGACTACAACAGTAGAAGACCACATTGGGCACTTTATTAGGACCATAATCAGGGACGGATTACCAACTGGGCCAATGGGGCCAGTGCCCAGGGTGCCCTTGACTGCCCGGGGGTGCCCTGGGCTTTAAGGCTGTGTGATCTAGTTTGGTGACCCCCCCCCCCCCCCCCCCGCCCCCCCAAACAAATTATGCTAGACCTATTCTATTAACTAACTTCACTTTATGAGTCATTGTTTCATTTACGTTTAAACAACTGGAGTTCTATAAAAAACAGTTCCTGTAAAGCTCACATAAGTGTTCAAATAAAGTAACAACAGGTGTAGTTCATCACATGAACTGTGTCCCACTCACGTTTGACAACCAGAAAGAGTCCAAATGCTTTTTAACTTACAGCGCTGGAAAATCCTAATCATTTAAATGAATCAGTGCTTTCGGACAGTTCATGTAAATTAACCAGTTAAGATAAACAATTCACTTGTTTTTAACATTGGGAAGAATTAATTTTAGTGAGTCGGTTCGTTCGGACATTTCACATAAATTAACTATTTAACATAAATTATTCACTTGAGCCGCACGCAGACTTAAAGGGAAAGTTCACACAGAAATAAAAGTTCACTCACCCTCATGCCATCCCAGATGTGTTTGATTTTCTTTCTTCTGTTGTCCACGAACAAATATTTTTGGAAGAATATCTCAGCTCTGTAGGTCTTAACAATGCAAGTGAATGGTGGCCAGATTTTTGAAGGTTCAATAAGTATATAAAGGCAATGTAAAAGTAATCCATACGACTCCAGTGGTATAATCCATGTGTTCAGAAGAGATATGATAGGTGTGGGTGAGAAACAGATCAATATTTAAGTCCTTTTTACCATCAATCTCCACTTTCACTTCCATTATTCTTATTTTGTTTCTGCCGATTCACATTATATGTGCATATCGCCACCTACTGGGCAGAGAGGATAATTTTTATAGTAAAAAAAAGGACAGATATGAATTAGTTTCTCACCCACACTTATCATATAGATTCTGAAGAAATTGATTTAAAACGCAATTGGATAAAAAATATATGAAGCAAATTGCTGTTGTTTATTACTATATTTTCACTTGTATCTTGCCACCCTTATTGTTTAATGTCACCCAGGGCTGGACTGGGAAGAGAAATCGGCCCGGAAATTTCAAAACCCGTTCCGCTCGGTTCTCCCAATGGCCAGTCCGCCCTTGTTCGGCCCCAAAGTGCGTCGGCCCACCAGGGAAATGCTCAGTATGCCAGATTACCAGTCCAGCCCTGATGTCACCCTAATAAAGTATATAGCCTTACTATCAGTATGTAGTTTAATAGCTTTTAATAGTGACTTGTAGTGTAGATGCCTACATTTTTTAAAAGAGTTGCTTGACTGTCCCCTATTATGTGGGGTCCCTCCAGGGTCAATTCTAGGACCCTTATTATTCTCCTTGTACATGCGCCCACTGGCCTCTATTTTTCAGAGATATGGCATGTCTTATCATTGCTATGCTGACGTCACTCAATTTTATTTCCCAGCATGCTTGGACAAAAAATGATCAATAGAGAATGCCTTAAATTGCTTCGCTGATATTATGTGCTGGCTAGCAGACAATTTCTTACAGTTAAATGAGTCTTGATTCTCAGCCCCTCCAAGTCCTCTTTACCTGGACTGGTAAATGTCGTTAAATGTGCAAGATCATGCAAGGATTTATGAAGTGATTTTGGACTCATCGCTACTTTTAAATAGACAGATCAGTGTTGTTAAGAGCAGCTTTATCCATCTGAGATCAATTGCAAAAGTTAAACACCCTCGCTCTAAATCAGATCTAGAAATTGTGATTCACTCGCTAATATCGTTAAGGTTAGATACTGCAACTCATCGTATACCAGACTGCCTCAAACTGCTTTGTCCCATTCACAGTCGGTCCAGAATGTGTCCGCTAGGCTCATTACAGGGTCTAGATAGAATTAGCATCTCCAGTATTAGCATATAAAGCTCTATCTGGTCTCGCACCTCGATATCTCTGTGACCTTCTTGTTTGTCCCTTATTCTCCTACTAGAGCACTTGGGTCAGCGGACCAACTTCTGCTGAAAGTTCCTCATTGTTGCTACAAATTGAAGGGCCGTGCATTTGCTAAACTAGTCCCCAAACTCTGGAACAAGCTTCCGCTTCATATCAGGACAGCTCCGACAATCTGCCTTTTTAAATCTGCTTTAAAAACACATTTTTACTCATTTGCTTTTGAATACTTTTTAATTCTGATATATAGGCCTATTTTAGGCTCAGGTATTTATTAGTATTTATATAAGGGTATAATATGCATATTATGTTGTGACTGAGATGTGTATTGTGAAGCACTTTGGGTCAATGTCTGTTGTTATAAATGTGCTCTATAAATAAAGGTTGAGTTGAGACTATAGTTTAAATAGCTTGTAGTTTGGGAAGCTACAGTTTCAAAGTTGCTTTCCCAAAACTTTACATTTTATTACATGTGGCTAAGACATTCATACATTGTTTAAAATACAGTTTGGGGCCACAACATACTATAAACCATAAAGACAACACAAACTACATCTAGCCCAGCATCTATACACTGCCTGGACCTAAAACAAACATACATAGTTTTACTTCTGTCTCTACACCCACACAACACACTCAAAATACATGTGTGCACCAATAGTACAGGTTTACACTGATCCGGTGGCTAGCGGGTGTGAAATGTGACATGGACCGTACTTCCATCCCGAGGGTGTAAATTCTAGTCTCATGTCGTGTGCCCCTCCCTTACTCTATTTTCCCCTCTGACAGGAAACGCCTCCCTTTAACCAAACTGCTTTTCTATCGTCTGGTCCGAGAGAGAGAGAGAGAGAGAGAGAGAGAGAGAGAGAGAGAGAGAGCTGTGTATGTGTGACCACAGAGGGCTGCTTGAGTTGCTGCACATTTTTCCCTGATGTCAGGTATGGACGTGTGAAAGAGCAGAGAGAGAGAGAGAGAGAGAGAGAGAGAGAGAGAGCTGTGTATGTGTGACCACAGAGGGCTGCTTGAGTTGCTGCACATTTTTCCCTGATGTCAGGTATGGACGTGTGAAAGAGCAGAGAGAGAGAGAGAGAGAGAGAGAGAGAGAGAGAGAGAGAGAGAGTCTGTCAGTCTGTTTGATTCTGGCTCATGCAAAGAACTTAAAACACCTCTGATTACTGTCCCGGTGTGGTGAGGTCACACTGCCGTTGCCCTCTGGATATGGGGCTCATCTGTCTGGCAGTTCATGGGTTTGAATGAAGGTTTGATATCAAAGGTAAGAAACATTTAACTTTGACATTTCTATCTTTGACATTTGAAATTGTCCTGATGTGGGATAAAACTGTGTCATACAGGCTGGATTTGTTTACAGTGTTTTGCTGGCATATTTACTTAAAGGAATAGTTCACTCATAAATGAAAATTCTGTTGTCGTTTACTCACCTTCATGATGTTACAAACCTGTATGACTTTCTTTCTTCCATGGACTACAAAAGAAGATGTCATTCAATCTTAACTCTTTTGTTTGTTATGCAATTATGATATTTAGTGAACACAACTCATCCTGCACTGTTGCTAAGGAAAGGTGTGCTATTACAAAAATAATAATACTAAATACAATTAACCTACAATGAAGGAGGGAACTAAACCACATTTAGGGACCAGAATATCATATCACCTGAAACGCATCTTAATAATACCAGGCAGGGTTGGATTGGGAAGAGAAATCGGAGCAGGATTTTACATAGAAAATGCCCCAAAATTTGTTGGGGCAGACTTGAGAGAGTGCTCTACCACATGGAACACCTCAGCAACCACCTAGAAATGCCCTAGCAACCACCTGGAACACCTTAGCAACCACCTAGAAATGCCCTAGCAACCACCTGGAACACCTTAGCAACCACCTAGAAATGCCCTAGCAACCACCTGGAACACCTTAGCAACCACCTAGAAATGCCCTAGCAACCACCTACAGCACACTATAGCATTCATTCTGGGGAAATAAATAATTAAAAATAAGCAATGCTAATAACCTAATTGTATTTTTCAGTAGCGTGGGTGACATTAGCTCAGCTATTTTCACAATAGTGTAGCTTTGTCCAGTAACGAGCAACATTTACCAACAAGTTGCGGTTTAACGTTACAAAACAATGCATTTAATTGCGAACACCAACAAACGTGCTCACCTCAGTCGTCCTCGCTGTCGCATTTAGCGCTGGGAAATCTGATTCATTTAAGTGAATCGGTTCTTTCGGATGGTTCGTGTAAAATGAACCAGTTAAAATAAACGATTCACTAAATAAATGATTCACTGATTCACTTTAGCCCATCGCAGCCTAAAAGGAGCTTTGCCTTCTTTTTTGAAGCTAAATATTTAGCCAAAGGTGTACTCAGCAACTTTTGTCTTTGTGTCATCTTGGACTCACACTGACACCTAGTGGCTTGGATGAGGCCTCATTTAAAACCAATAGTTTCCAGTTTCAGATGGCATTGTAGAAATGTAGTGTTCACAGTCAGCCATGATGACTTTAATCAAAGAGTGAAAGTGTCAAATAACAGGACGGTCACTGAGATTAAGCGAGAAGTATTCAGCTGGTCATGTGATGCCAACATGGCCGCCCCCATGTGCAGACCCTCTCCATGTAGAATAAAACAGCTTTTATAAGGTTACTGATATGACTGGAGTCTTCATTTTAATGCGAGTGCTCATGATTTTATACATATATTGCAAAAGTTCAATTAATGTCTTTAGGAGGAGAAAAAAATTACAGAGTGCACCTTTAATTGCTGCTGTTTATATTGAAGTATATTTCGAAGGTTTAAAAAACGTATTTACTTCTTTCAATAGCTTCAATGTGTTTAGCTACATTTGTAAGTAATTTGTAGTTTAGCTAACTACTTTTTAAGGGAGTAGCTTGACTGTAGTTGAACTGCATGTAGAACTATAATAGGTTTGTTTTGATTATGACAAAACTACAATCGTGAGATAATGATACTTGACGCGTAACTTTGGAACAACAAGATGCTCATATAGAACAGAGCTGGACTCTGATTGGGTGCTTTAAGGTGAACATACTGATAAACACATGAGCTCAGCAGGTTATCCAAACATCTGCCGCTACATGCCTTCTGCAGGTTTGCTCTTCTGGGAATTGGTCTGACTGGTGGGAGATGGTATGTTTCAAAGATGTTTTGTCTTGGTGATTCACTACTGAAGGGCCAGTTAGCCACTGTCTGTTGTGTATGCTGTTTTTTTTTAACAGGATTATTTTTGGAGCTTGTGGCAAACGTCCCACACTAATTGCTGCTTGGAGCAGAACATGACAATGTTTACAAGCTTCTAGAGTAATCTCTCATTCCTGGCATCCTATTTTCTGTTTGCCATTTGCTTATGTGAGAGAATATGGTTTGTGCTTGTTAAACCACATTGTTTCTTTGGATTTGGAGGGGCTTCACAGAATTCCAGGATCATCTAAACATCCTGGAGGAGACAGAAATACCTGTTTGAAACATTTAACGTCTTGACGTATTATCTATCAAACATCTCATAGGCGAATTGTAATGGTCAAAGGTTGATCTGTCAGAGCTTGATAGGTTTGATTTATATTTCAGTATCAGCTTTGTCTTAAGTGTTTCACAAAATGGAGAATAAATGGAGACATTTGCACAAGTCTCCTGCTTCTCGGATGTTTCTCTTGAGAAACAGACCCCAGTAATCTCACACGTCTCCTCTAGAAAGCTCAACAACGTCCCAGACTGTCTAAGGTTTGCCAAGATGCCAAACAGCCAAAGTCTGCCGTCAAAAGTGAAAAATCTCAATATAAACTCTCATTAAATTCTTTCAAGATCAAGTGATCAAAACTATGCTCTCTACGTTCATTTTATAACACCATACTTTATGCAGCAATGGTCTCTAATTTGACTTCTCGTGAGGCATTGAGGAGAAACATCTGAGAAAGTTGATACTTAAATGAAACATAACGGAGAACTCTGAGCAATAAAAATGTTATCTGGGCATCTTCTGGGAGGTTTAAAACATTTTAACCCAAGGAACAGCAACTGCAGTGAACACAATGTACTTCGCTCTAAATGTGTGCCCTTGTTCTGCCAAGAGCGTGGCAGATACGGATCAAGGCGGCTGAGACTTTGGGAGTTAATGGTGCAGATTAAAGTTTGCTGTAATTACAGGCCCCAAGAGGAAACAAACAGGAAGACAATAACATGGCACCTCTTCCGTGATCTCGGCATGGTCTCAGCGACTGTGGATTTTATGGTGTGGACACTCACATGGAGTCACCACATTTAGTTTAGTGTTTCCTCACTGGGGCCGGAGGAGTTTCTCGCCCAGCACACAACAAGCACTTGTGTGGATCTGACACATTTTTAGTTACATTTTATGTTCAATGAGTCCTCTCGAGTTAGTTTAGTTCTCTAAATGATTCACTCTGCTAGTATACTTAAAGGAATATTCCTGGTTCAATGCAGGTTTAATCTCAGGTTTTTAAGCATCCTTCCTTTTCTTAAAAACTAAAATCAAGGCACTTACAATGGAAGTGAATGAGGCCAATATTTGGAGGGTTTAAGCTTATGATTTGATAAAAGCTCTTACTTTAATTCTTCTGTTAAAACGTGCATTATTTGAGCTGTAAATCTGTTTAAATCGTTGCTATTATGGTCGCTAACCCTTGCAGCATTACATCAGCATGGAAAACAAGTAAAAATTGGATATTGCTTGACACAGAAAAGGTTAGTAGGCGATTTAATCACACTAAAATCCTGTTTACACGCTTATTGTTTATGTCTTGTGGCTATACTGTTGACTGATGCTAGAGGCTGTAGACCTTTAGCCTCCTTGTTAGCACACCCTCCTCCCATGCCAGAGACGCTGGTTCAAGTCTCGTTCGGAGTGGGGCGAGCAGGGCACGTTACAATGGTGCCGTGACCCGGATGGGAGTGAGGTTTAGAGGGGTGAGTGTAACGGGAGCCAGCTTGTAAATATCTATACAGTGTGTAAACCTCACTCTCCTGACCTCAAGAGGTGCACTAGCGACTGATGATAGAGCCTGTAGCCTCCTTGTTAGCGCACCCGCCTCCCATTCGTAGCGGCGGAGCAGGGCCGGTTACACCACCAATCCTGTCTATTGAGCTTAACTTATATTGAACTCTGAATATTCCTTTAATTTAGCTATACTTAAAAGTGCTGTCAGCTATTTGTTTTCATAGAAAGGTATGCAAAAGATGTTCCTACTCCCTGAAAGATATTAATGAAATAAGTGTCCGGAGATATCTCACCATCTGTAAAAAGCAAACAAATTTGTGTCCGCGGACAATGACGCTTTCTGCCTGTCAATCATTTTGCACGTTTTCATAGTATTGTAGTTGCAGCGAAGTATTGAGGCTTACTGCATTTTATTGCCATGTTGCTCATTTCAGTTGTCAGTTTAGGGCACTATTTTGCAACTGTTGCTTTAACAACCTTTTCTGCTCTCGATAAAACTACTTTTGGTATCTTTGGAGTTTGGGGTTTTGGAAAGAGGGGACGTGGCTAATCCAACGGCTCAGTCTGATCTATATTTTGGCATTTTATGTATATTGAAGGTGGGTTACAAAGGTTTCAAATTTGATAATGCACCGTCAAAAACTAAAATCAATTCATGGTCATTTTTATTTGACTTTAATTAGTTAATGAAAAGTCATTAAAAGTGATTGTTTAATTTCTTAGGTTTAATGACACGCTTTATTTTTTACATTTTTACTTCCTTAAGTTTCACATTATTTTCATTTTAGTTTCTGTTAACAATAATACCACTTATGAATGACTTGTGTGTGTTTCCGGCTCATGACGGTTGAAGGTTTCTTGGGAAATCCTGATCCCAGATGTTCAGCTTTAATTCTCCCTATCCTCACCTCATGCACGGAGAGAGTGACACAAGCTGGAATCTTCCCAGTTTCCCAGGGAAGAGTCCCAAATGGACTTAGGTCATGCATGTGAAAGTTGTAATCAAATCTCGGTTCCAGTGGGAAAAATGGGAAAATCTGTCTGGGAGTGCAAAGTGAATCTTGGGTCAATGCAATAACAACAACTGTTCCAAATGGCCTGAGTGGAAATAAATGTATGCTTTGCACATTCAGGCAACAAGGCTAATGGCACAATTAGTGCAATTTCATCCTCAGGGGCCGAAAGAAATAAGTTATGGAATATTTATCTATTTGTGCATGGAAGGGCATGTTTGCTTAGGCAAGCATAACTATTACTATAATTTAAAAATCTAGTTTGTATTGGGTTATTTTTTTAACCACACAGTTGCTCTCCATGAATCATCCATACATGTCTGTTGGTTTTTTTCACAACAGGGGCTGACCGAGGGGCAATAAAGTAAAGAAAAAAAGAAAAGAGGAAATCAGCTAGAGCCCAACAAAAAGAATCAACATGAACCCCATTCAGAAAGACATGGAGCTGCTGAGCAACAGCATGGCTACTTATGCCCATATAAAAGGTAAGACCGCTCTACATAACCACTTCATTATAACCTAGGGTGAAAATATAAACAGGCACCTGGTGGAGATCTAATATACAGTAGATTTGGACCGGTTCAATGGAACTTTCTTTTAAAAATAACATTCTGGGGCCCCTCACACTTCTGACCCCAATGACAAAACAACAGCCCATTCCAAGGACTTAAGCGTTCTGTTGGATTTGGCTCAACAACTCTGAAAAATGGCATAAGTGTTTCTCAAAGAGAAAGGGTGTAGGGTGAAATTAAGGTGTTTATTTTGTGTCTAATCAATCTAGTTAATGTTCAAACCATATAACAATTGAAAAAATGGAGAACTTCAAAAATAAAGGTTTTTAAACGGTTCTTCACAGCACATTAGGTTCAGTAAAGACCTCATTTAAAATCAAATGCCACTGTTCTTGAGTTGGCTATATGGATCTTTGGAGATTAAAAAAGTTTTGGGTCATTTGTTCTTTGTTCGTTTTCACACTTGAAACATCTAAGAACCAAATTCAGACCACTTTTACATTTATGCATTTGGCAGACGCTCTTATCCATAGCGACTTACAGTGCACTTATTACAGGGACAATCCCCCCGGAGCAACCTGGAGTTAAGTGCCTTGCTCAAGGACACAATGGTGGTGGCTGTGGGGATCGAACCAGCAACCTTCTGCTTACCAGTTCTTTTCTTTAACCCACTACGCCACCACCACTCACTTTTAGTGGACCAAATAGGTCTACTAGAGTTCGCTCAGCAACTACACGGCTGCTAATCTTAAAACTGGGTTTATTAGATCTTACTTGAGTTGAGATTGGGTCTCAGTCCACTTTCCATTCACTCTGAAAACAATATAGACTGGAACCTGGAACATTGCTGAGATGGTCCCAGTTCAGTTCCATTTTAAAGGGGTTCTAGTCAAGTCTTGCTGCCTCTATCTCAAACCGCAGAAACAACATTAGAGGAACCTAAACCTAAAGCACCAGTAAATAGATCATTTTCTAGAGAATCGAGAGCTATTTGTGTTACTTAAGAAGGTTCTTATATGACATCAGACTCTAAATGCCTTTTTATTTTCTAACTAGAACTGGAACTTTTATTTTTATTATCGTTTTGTTTCTCTCTCTACTTTTTGTAGATTGGACATTAATGAACTGGTACCAAATTCTAAAGTTTTTCAATTATGGTGGCATTGAGATTGTATTCTAGCTTCAAGTTAGAAGTATATGGCCATAGTCTATAAGGTCTTTCACTCATGATTTATTATTTCTCCCTATGTATCCAACACAGAAAATATGGAGAGCTTTGCACTGTACTTCATGTTGGGCATATGTTCGGGTCTTCTCCTGGCCCTGGTCCTCCTCATCCTCTGCATTTCCTGCAGACCACGTTCAAAGACAAAGACACCCTCCTCACCAGACAAAAGATGCCTTAAAAAGTCCAGCGGGGAAGAGGAAGACAAGGAGGAGGAGGAAAGCGAGGCTGGAGACGACGAGGACTTAGAAGTCCCGATAGTCACCGTGAGCCCCATGAGCGATCAGAGCGAGTGGAACGGGACTGTTAAGAGCATAAACGTCTTTACTTCAGCAGAGGAGCTGGAGAGAGCCAGAAGATTGGAGGAGAGAGAGCGTATCGTCAGGGAGATCTGGCGGAACGGACAGCCGGATATTTTGGTGACTGGCACGGGCACGCTCGGTCGAGTTCACTATCACTAGTGGCACGTTTTCTCTCATGGACAACACTTTCTTCATTTGAAATAGATCTGAAATGCCAAAGCAGGGCCGTTTCTGACCATTATATCGACCGGAGGGTTGCTGGGGGTGTGGAGGGGCGGCTACCGCATTAGTGCCACACTAACTGGTGGCGCCCTAGGCGACCGCCTAGTTCGCCAATTTCTACAAACGGCCCTGTGCCAAAGAACATTTGACTATGCAACAGACATGGATGAAATCCTCCTTTAAAGACTCCATGAAATCTAAATGGAGTTTTGTGTCTTTAAGTCCACATATATTAGCTTTTTAAGCCATTTATGTGTTTGAACATGGGTTCTCAACTGGTCAAAAATGGGTCACGGATCTGTTCCAATAGGGACAGGTGGGACTGGACAGTAGGCTAAACAATGACACATGCAAATAAAAAGAAACTAACAATACAATGCATAGTTAGTATAGTAAAAAGGGCTTATCAACTACCAAAACTGGAGAATACGTTCCCATTTTTGTTGGTGTTGACATCAATAGCCATGCGTTCAATCAAATTCTACAATATTTTGACTCTGATTCGTCTGTCACTTGGTATTTGATATTGGGTTGATATTTATACAGTATCTGGCCTAGTTTGTTCTATTGGGTTAGGCTGGTAAATCACAATCCTACTGTTATTTGTGCAGTTGTAAAATTTTAAATGTTCCAATTCAACCTTTGTTATGTTAATCATTTTGCTTAATGTCCAGAAGCAAAACCAGTTGAGGAACTGTTCTGGAATACTCTTAAAAGTTGACCAAAATTAACATATATAAGAGTTATACACATTTAAAATGTAGTCTTTAAGAAAACAAATAAAAAATAAAATTGATGACTGCATTAATACACCAATGAATTTGTCCAATCAAATGCTCTCTAGAATGAGCGTGTCCCAACTAGCAAGTAGTAATGTAGTGTTCCTGACCATAAGTCAGATGTGGGAAATTCCTTTGATATATCTTATCAGGTGTTGGGACTGTTTACCATATGAGAGAGCATAATGGTCAACTTGGATCATGTGTCTTTAAACCAATCATATAATGGTCCTGACATCAATTAACCGCATTCAGAGTGTTAAGACAGTAAATCTCCATTAGCGGATATCATGCAAATGAATGGGTTGAGCCGGAAACCCTGCTGACAAAAAAAAAACAAAAGAAACCCTCACAGAAATTCTGCTTTTAATGGTTATAATGCTAATTGTATTGGTTTTAATGGAAACTATAATGGTCTAGGTGGGTACTGGTAATGTGTTGGCTTCTATTGGTGGCATGTATACAATACATATGAAACCATTAAAATCATAATGGAATATGACCCAAAACACAACAGACTCATAATTGTATTCGTAGTGGAAACCATTTGAGCTTCTATAATATAGTAGGGAAATGAGGTGTTTCTTCACAAAACTCTGAAACATACATACATCAACATAGACATTAATTCAAAAAGAACAGCCTCTGATCTCCTCATCAATGTATCTCTGCATTACACTTAGTATTATTGCTAAGCTTGTAGGCACCCCTTGGTAGGGTTCTGGATAAACGATTCTATGCAATGCTATAACCTGTTCTACAGGTGTATGATTGTGAAAAGAGATGATAAATTACCATGTTTTACACACGTATCTCCACAAATGTTTGCTAAACAAGTTATCATGTAATCTCATCATTTTTACTCATTGATGCTTTTTATTTGCTTAAATGTAACTGTTTATTATTAACTTACTTAGTACTTCTACATGGGTGCCGCCATCACACATCTGCATCTCTGTGAAATCACAGTTCAGGATTTCCGTGCTTGTTTGTGGAAGTCTGATTTCGAGTTTCCGATTAGGAGGGTGGAAATTCCGACTTTCCAAGTTGAATGGAATGCTTTTTTTTGCTGTGACATACCTAAAGCTTATTGGCTATTTTTTATATAAAAGGGACATGTCCTTTATTATGTCTCCAGTATATTCTGTTTCAACAAAGTTAGGTTGAAGAAATGTCAATACATGAACATGAGGTTTAAAAAAAAAAAAAAGGGACTGGGTGATTGTTTATGTGGTTGGGTTTACAGGCACTTGCTTATTTTGAATTTTGTATTTGATATTTTGAATACTTTGTATTTGATGTGTCTGTAGATACAGTTTAGCATTTAAAAAATGTGTTTTGTATAAATACGTATTTTCTAATAAAATGATTCTTGACATATGGATACAGCAAAACACTTAAGTCAGTCAGTGTATTATAAGTGAGAATGTGCCAGAAATGTCGAGGCGAAACTTCCAAAAGGAAGAGATGACCTTCACCTTTCATAACCCTGAATGTCTCAGCTCTCACCTCCCATTTCCTTTTTCCATACCCCTGCTCGGACCGTTAAAGAAAAAAAAAACTGTTTTCTTTTTTGCTCTTGGAAAGTGCAATTTCGAAGGCATCTAAAGAATGCCATCTAAAGTTCCTTGAATCTTCCAGAAAGAATCTTTGGACTGATGAATCAAAAGTGGAACTTTTTGGAAGACGGGTCACATTACATCTGGTGTAAATCAAGCACAGAATTCCACAAAAAGAAAATCATACCTACAGTCAAGCATGGTGGTGGTAGTGTGATGGTGTGGGGATGCAATAATTGAGGGAAACATGAATTCTGCTCTCTACCAGAACGTCCTAAAGGAGAACATCCGGTCATGATTCCGTGAGTTGAAGCTCAAGCACAACTGGGTTATGCAGCATGACAATGATCCAAAGCATAGGAGGAAGTCCAGCTCTGAATGGATCAAAGAAGATAAATTAAAGTTTTGGTGTGGCCCATCAAAGTCCTGATTTTAACTCGATTGAAATGCTGTGGCAGGACCTTAAATAGGCAGCTCATGCTCAAACACTCCAATATGGCTGAAATAAAACCAAATGGGCCAAAATGCCATCACAGTGGTGTGAAAGACCGATCTCCAGTTATCAAAAGCATTTGTTGCTGCTAAAGGTGGCACAACCAGCTTTAAGTTTAAGCTTTAATATATATATATATATATATATATATATATACATACACACACACAGTATCTCACAAAAGAGTGAGTACACCCTTCACATTTTTGTGAATATTTGATTATATCTTTTCATGTGACAACACTGAAGAAATGACACTTTGGTACAATGTCAAGTAGTGAGTGTACAGCTTGTATAACAGTATAAATTTGCTGTCCCCTCAAAATAACTCAACACACAGCCATTAATGTCTAAACCGCTGGCAACAAAAGTGAGAACACCCTAATTGAAAATGTCCAAATTGGGCCCAAAGTGTCAATATTTTGTGTGGCCACCATTATTTTCCAGCACTGCTTTAATCCTCTTGGGCATGGAGTTCACCAGAGCTTCACAGGTTGCCACTGGAGTCCTCTTCCACTCCTCCATGACGACATCACAGAGCTGGTGGATGTTAGAGACCTGTTAGTGTTTAGGTCTGGAGACATGCTTGGCCAGTCCATCACCTTCACCCTCAGCTTCTTTAGCAAGGCAGTGGTCGTCTTGGAGGTGTGTTTGGGGTTGTTATCATGCTGGAATACTGCCCTGCGGCCGGTCTCCGAAGGGAGGGGCGCATGCTCTGCTTCAGTATGTCACATGTTGGCATTCATGATTCCCTCAATGAACTGTAGCTCCCCAGTTCCAGCAGCACTCATGCAGCCCCAGATCATGACACTCCCACCACCATGCTTGACTGTAGGCAAGACACTTGTCTTTGTACTCCTCACCTGGTTTCCGCCACACACGCTTGACACCATCTGAACCAAATAAGTTTATCTTGGTCTCATCAGACCACAGGACATGGTACCAGTAATCCATGTCCTTAGTCTTCTTGTCTTCAGCAAACTGTTTGCGGGCTTTCTTGTGCATCAACTTTAGAAGAGGATTCCTTCTGGGACGACAGCCATGCAGACCAATTTGATGCAGTGTGCGGCATATGGTCTGAGCACTGACAGGCGGCTGACCCCCCACCCCTTCAACCTCTGCAGCAATGCTGGCAGCACTCATACACCTATTTCCAAAAGACAACCTCTGGATATGACGTTGAGCACGTGCACTCAACTTCTTTGGTCGACCATGGCGAGGCCTGTTCTGAGTGGACCCTGTCCTGTTAAACCGCTGTATGGTCTTGGCCACCGTGCTGCAGCTCAGTCTCAGGGTCTTGGCAATTTTCTTATAGCCTAGGCCATCTTTATGTAGAGCAACAATTCTTTTTTGCAAATTCTCAGAGATTTCTTTGCATGAGGTGCCATGTTGAACTTCCAGTGACCAGTATGAGGGAGTGTGAGAGAGATGACACCAAATTTAACACACCTGCTCCCAATTCACACCTGAGACCTTGTAACACTAACGAGTCACATGACACCGGGGAGGGAAAATGGCTAATTGGGCCCAATTTGGACATTTTCACTTAGGGGTGTACTCACTTTTGTTGCCAGCGGTTTAGACATTAATGGCTGTGTGTTGAGTTATTTTGAGGGGACAGCAAATGTACACTGTTATACAAGCTGTACACTCACTACTTTACATTGCAGCAAAGTGTCATTTCTTCAGTGTTGTCACATGAAAAGATATAATCAAATATTACAAAAATATGAGGGGTGTACTCACTTTTGTGAGATACTGTACATACATACAATTTAGTATGAAAAATACACAAATAGAATAAATCAGGAAGGGGGCAAATACTTTTCAACAGCAATGTACTGTACACTGCATAATTTGTGAAACAGTGGGCATTTTGCAGAGATGGATATTTCAAATAGTAGCATGCTACACTATTAAACAATTTTAAACGATAACAATTTAGGTTTTAATTAAGTTTTTATTGAGTGGCATCCAGCAACAAATACAAATTTGGGGAAAATAAAAGGGGGGAAAAAAAAAAGTGTTAACTATTATCAGTTAAATCACGTCAAGTAAAAGACATGAAAAATTGCAGCTATTAATTCCAGATCATTTGTCACACAGAAAAAAAGCATTGCAGTAGGGCTGTAGCAATTGGTGAAAGGGGGGTAACGATTCTATGGGTCCAGATGTCCAGGGGGCCCCACAACAAATTCAAAACAGTATTTTTTTTATATGAAAGGGGCCCAGATGATCATGCTATGGCCCTGCACCTGCACTGCATTTTGCCAAATTTAGGTCTGCATCAATGCATAAACATATGCATACTATGCAGAGTATAAAGACTGCATAATTAGTACGCCAAGTATGGTAGTCTGCCATTCCAAATTATTATGAACGAATGTGTTAAAACATTAGAAAACGCTGTATTTGATAAAATATTGTGGATTTAATGATCAAAGCCATTCAAATCTCAATGCATAAATGCAGCTGAACCTCTTCATACAATCGTTAAATGGTTCCAGCTGTTGAAAACAGCTGTTACAACTCATGACTTAAAGGGCTAATGTGGCTTCAAACAAAAACAAGACTACTTATAACAGAGGACGGCTTTATTTCATAATCACCATGGAGACTGAAAGCACTGACTGAGCAGTTTATAAACGTTAACAGAAGTTCTGAGTCACAGCATTACAGTAATGTCATCACATAGCAGGTTGTCTATAAGGTAAAAAGCAGCAGAGTCATTCAAAATTTTCTCAAATACAGTTTCTACCTTTTACAGAGCAGTGTATACTTGCAGTACACCTACACAGTGCAGCATACAGATGTTAATGAGCTTTTGGCCAAATAAATGTAAATGTACAACGGTCTGTTAATCTAAACATGCAGGTGACAACTATTATACATTTTGGTTCATAGTATTTGTTTGTATACAAAGGCCGCGATAAATGTATCACAATCAGCTCCTTGCATGTTCATGGACTGAAGTAATTATCTACACTTTAAAATCGGACGAATAAGCATCTAAAAAAGATAACGTTTCTTTCCCTCATAATTGAAAACAAAGTGTAATTACAACGCATAGTCATTTGTCTACATGTTTCCTTCATCTTTATATTTAAAGTTGTCATTAGGGGCATCATTTACGGGCAGAAATTAAACATTTATATTCTATGTCAAATATGAAAGAGAACCCATTAGCTATACATATTCGGCAGCAAAACGTTTGCGTTCAAGTGAACAGTGGGTTGGTCCACATGGGGATATGCTCCAAGGAGACACTTAAACCTAGTCCAATGAGACTGTAACATAAAAGATGACGATTAGAAACGATTGCATCATATATGCATGAATTTACAAACAATTCAAAACAAAATGGGACAATCTATCAGCAAAATACGAATTCAAAAAAGTAAAAAATAAGTAAAACTGCAGTTAAATCTAAGGCACAAGTGCATTGACTTTCTATTGCACTTTAAACAAAACAAATCTGTGTGAATCACAGCCAACGTGTTTTCACCAAGGCGCTCTCTGCAGGGTACCTCCCCTTTCCAGGATCACCACTGAATGACAATTTGATTCTTTTTTTTTAATTTTTTATACCTCCCACACCCCACAAACACAATGAAAAACAAAATGGAATAACACCAGATAAAAATGTGAAAAATAAACAGAAGCGGTTTCCCATTGCAACTTGAGAACAACCTACACGGCTCTACTATACAGGGCTTTTACAGTGCATCAGGGATCAACTTCTCCGAGTGGCTCACTTTGCGCTAGCTGCTGTTGAACTACATTTGTTGAGACAGGGAAGGTAAAAAGATATGGAGAGTTCACCCACGAATGAAAATTCTGTCATGCCCTCGTGTTGTTCCAAACCTGTCTGACTTTCTTCAGTGAAACACAATAAGAGATGTTCGACAGAATTTTAGCCTCAGTCAACCTTCACATTATTTGCATCTTCCCCCCCATGCAAGAAAGATATTAAAGAAAGTCATGCAAGTTTGAAACAACAAGACGGTGAGAAAATGATGACGGAATTTTTCTATGTAATTCTATAATCATCTATGGCTTGGAAGCAGTGTTTTCGGCAGACTTGTCGTCATCTTTGAGGTTGTGCTCTGCGCTGCCGTCTCCCATGTCTCCCCCCTCAGCGTTACCCTGGAACATGTCGTGGGTCCACTTGGGGCTGCCGCCACTCTTGCGAATTAGAAAAGTGCCTCTGCCACGTGGGAAATTTCCTCTGCCGCGGCCCCGAGTTTCCAACCACTTCATCTCACCTTCCTTGTCCCGATCGTCATGCTACAGTTGGGCGAGAGATAAATGGAAGAAAAAAAAAGAAAGAAATCGAAACGCAAAGAAAGGGAGATAGAGACAAAGAGAAGAAAAGATTTGAAATAAATGTTTGGCGATTTTCACCTTCAAGAAAATAGAATGTGTGAAATATTAAAGGTTAATTGATACCCTCCAGTAACAGATCAATGTATGGGCCAGACAGATTACTTGGTAGGGACCGGAGGATCGATCTTAAAGCACAGAGACTTCCGACACTGATGTTGTATCGAGAGGATCGATAGTCATATAAAAGGTTTTTACTAAGCTAGGGATTTTATTATGTGTTAACCATGAAATTTATTGCGATTCATAAGATTCAAAGTGACAAAGAAAGAACTAAGCAAATAGTTGCCTATGAGTGATCTATTTCTCCTTCCTCTCGTCTCAACTCGCAGAAATTCTGAAAGACACAAGTAGCCGCAGACAGCGCTCAGTCATAACGATTGTTTGTTATACATGTATTAAAATTCAAATCTGTTAAAAGACTGAAAATGTTGTTATTGTAAATAACTGATAAACTGAATTAGATGTGTGATAATTTGCAGTTTAGGCCCATAAACTAAAAACAGCTAAAAAAATCCAGCATCACTATTGATATCAGTGTCATAGGCCTTTATAGCACATGGTATCCAGCCATCGCTATTACTTTGCAAATATTTAGCCATTTTGTCATTATTGAGTGATTAATCAAATACACTTGGCCGATGAACAGAATTGTGTCAGTTACAAACTCAGAAAAGTCTTGTAAATGAATTAGACATTTGTTTGTTTTCTAATATTTTCTGAGTGAATTTCTTACATAGAATAAACGCTGAAAAATAATCATTTAACTTTCAGCAATTTTCTGTACATCTCATTTGCAAATAGGGCTGCACTATATAGAGGGAAAATGTGATATGCGGTAAATTGTTGGAAAATGTGATACGGCAATCCTATGACGACGTCATTGACATTGCATGGAACATCGGAAAACCGACCACCCAAATAATCTGAAAGGAATGTTCCGGGTTCAATACAATTTATTTTTAACATTTACAATTCCGATTTATTTTGACTCAACCCTCCTTTTATTAAAAAAAAAAAAAATCTATGTTTGTGATCTCTAGGATAGATGGCCCTTTTTATTCCAATAAATTTCAAGGAATATTCTGTTTTCAATACAAGTTAAGCTCAATCGACAGCATTTGTGGCATAATATTTATTATCACGAAAATGTATTTTGACTTGTCCCTCTTTCTTTTAAAAAAGCAAAAATCTGGGTTTCGGTGAGGCACTTACAATGGAAGTCAATGGGGCCAATTTCTGAACATAAATATACTCACTGTTTCAAAAGTATAGCCACAAGAAAAAGGATATGCATGTAAAAATGATATTAGTGTGATAAAATCACTTACTAATCTGTTTCGTTACATGATGATGTAATGTCAACAAACCCTGAAATTACTGTAAAAATGGCAAACAACTTTACAGCTCAAATAAGTACGTTTTAACAGGGGAATTAATGCAAGTGCTTTTATAAAATTATAAGCTTAATATTTCTGTGTTTAAACCTTCCAAAAATTGACCCCATTGACTTCCATTGTAAGTGTCTCACCGAAACACAGATTTTTGCTTTTTTTTTTTTTAAAGAAAAAGAGGGACAAGTCGAAACAAATTTTCGTGATAATAAATATTATGCCACAAATGCTGTCGATTGAGCTCAACTTGTATTGAAAACAGAATATTCCTTGAAATTTATTGGAATAAAAAGGGCCATCTATCCTAGAGATCACAAACATAGTTGTCTTTTGTTCAAAATAGCATATAATATATACAATAATTTTAAATTTTTTGTAAAAAGTGTATGAATATAAAGTTGTTAATATAAAACTGTGGGATATCATAATGGAAACGGTGTATTCTTTACACTGTATTTAATGTTTGTATTAATTTTCAGAATTAGTTAATTCAACGTGGGACTTTTATTTTGAAAAATGATGCCCAGAAGTATATGCTGTTAGTCCACACTGAACTTGAGACTGACATGAATGATTTCACGGGACAATCCATTAATTGAAACCAATCCGCAGACCACAACAGCCAATAAAACAACCCAAATTTGAGTTTGCGTACTGGAGTCTGGTTTCATTATTATCTGCACACACAATGCAGAGTGAAAGCACAGAACAGCACCGGTTACAGCTAAATATGCACAAATTGTAACGCTCCATCATTTGAGTCAGCACCTATGCACACTGCACGCAGACACACCAAGTGTCAACCGCACACCCCCCGTCTATTCTCTGCGTCGCCTTGAATGTTACTGTAATCGTAGTTATGGTAAGCCCTTGTGATATGCATATCTCGATATGTTCATTTGTGATATTTCGATAAATTCTATATATTGTGCAGCCCTATTTGCCTACATAAAATTATGATATCATACATGTCTATATTTTTTATTTCATTTGTATATTGAAAAAGAACATTGGTTGACCACTTATTCCCTTCAATGTGATATGGTGTGATCGATTCTAAAGATTACCTGGAAGTACTTCCTACTCTTGGGGGTGTATTCAGGGTCCCACTCCTCGTCTTGGGGGCGTGGGGGGCCACCCATATTCGGAGGGTTATTGTTGGGGTTGTTGACGGGGTAATTTCCCCTGCTCCATCCTCTACCTCTCATTCTGGGCTGCAAATACAAGAGAAACAGATCAGCAGCATATAGACAATATCATATGGCCAATAGAGAGAAAAATTAAGAACACAATATGGCATTAGAAATATTTATGAAAATATAACTGAATAATCTTTTAAAAGAATTATTGTAATCAATAAGCAATATTATGGTCACAGATCACAGTGGAGTATGACACTTACAAATCCCCGGTCGTAACCTCCACGACCCCTGTCATATCCTCCTCGATCATACCCTCCTCTGCCCCTCTCATAACCCCGGTCCATATGACCCTCATAGTCCCGGGGGACACCACGCTCAATGGGCCCGAGGTACTCCTTGGACCCCAGACGAGCCTTATTAAACCCCCCTCCCTCCATGTGCTCCTCCCCATGGTAATCCCTCCCTCTGTATGGACGAGGGGAGGGAGAGGAAGACGAAGAGGAGGAAGAGGAAGGAGAGCGCTCTCTTTTCTTCTTGCTTTTCCTTCGGAAAGGATAACAGAGGTCAAAACGATCCATTCAATCAGCTACTGACAGATAATGAGTTCGAGCTTAATACATGGTTTGAAAATGGCAGAGGCGCAAAGAGCTATAGTAATTCAACTTGTGATTACAGGGAGTTGAGAAAGGTGATAAGAACACCGGTCGTCATCTGTGCAAAGCTAAAAACATTTTTTCTTAATCAGTTCTACAAAAAGAATGACCCAATCTACACCTGGTATAAAGATGCATTTTGGGAGATCAGTCCGAAACGGGACGACACTAAAGACATTCTTTAGTGGCATAAAGCAGGTCCAAAACATTTAATGATTTGTCCACTTTAAACTGATTCGCATGTTGTCGAAAGTAGTGTGTGCAAAATGACCAATTTTTATAACCGACTAGTCAGCGTTAAGAATAATAATGTAGAATTAGGCTGCTATGTTTACGTGACCCTGATCACACAGTTTAAGAGGAACATATGGCCACTAAGTGCAGCACTTTAAAATGGCAATGAAAGGATATTTAACATAAATATGCGAAATAACTACATCATTTGCAGATAAATATCAAAGTAAGAAACAAGAAAGTCTTCAATGATGAGCAGCACAAAACCTCTCATGCGAATCCTGAATGGCACGATATAATGCAACCAGAGTGCTTCAGGGCGATCCTTGCTGCGCAATCAAATGCAAGATATTGCTGGTACACATCTAGTTCATGACAAAGCAGTTTAAATCTTTTTACTGCAGCTATTCATTAAGCCGTTTCAGACAGGGCGGCCTGGGTAGGTCAGTGGAAAAGACGCTAGCTACCTTCGCTGGAGTTCAATAGCTTGAATACCAGGGCGTGCTGAGTTACTCCAGCCAGGTCTCCTGGGCAACAAAATTGGCCCAGTTGCTACGGAGGGTAGAGTCACATAGGGTAACCTCCTCGTGGTCGCTATAATAAGGTTCACTCTCGTGGGACGAGTTGTGCGTGGTTGTCGTGGTAGATGGTGTGAAGCCTCCCACATGCGCTATATCTCTGCATTAATGCGTTCAACAAACCACGCGATAAGATGCGTGGATTGACGGCCTCAGACGTGGAAGCAGCTGAGAGTCGTCCTCAACCACCCAGATTGAGGTGAGTTACTACGCGATCACGATGACTTAAGAGCACATTGGGCATTCCAAATTGGAAGAAAAAAAAAACAAGCTGTCTCAGACAGAATCAGGAAAAAAACTTTAATCTCCCCACAACACCTCACAAATACAAGAACATTACTCACAGCAGAGGATGTCCGACTGTGATAAGTCTTGATTTATTGTTGCAGCACTTTGCTGTAACAGCAGCACATGAAAGGACTAAACCTAAAGCATTACAGAGACGAAACGTCTTGCAGAGGGTTTTACCGTGCTGACTGTTATTCACTGTTAAGCACAGCAAGCTATCTTCGTGCAAAAACACTTCAAGAAGTTGCATCTTAGAGAAATGCATCTCATTATAAGCACCACAACTAAAAACATTAACTTTAGTAGTCGACCCCACAAATCTGAAAAAGTGCACATGCACAAAAACATCATCAGTTCACATTTAAATCTCAGTTAACAGGTACTCCTAAAATTAATCTGCTTGAAAAACCAAGTTTGTGCTTGGATTGAATGCAAATAAATTATGGAGAAATGGTGCGTAGTTATTCACACTCTTTTTGTTCTTTTACTATTTTGCACTTTGTCATCAGTGACTGATATATTTGCCATGAAATCAGAGATCCTTCCCTTGAAATCAGAGCATGAGTGGTTAAAAGAGAGACATTATGACCAGGTGTAAAGGGTGATGCTTGTCAACTTTGGATTTGGTCACCACAAATCCATCTAAATACCAGGTGAAAACACTGTCTGAAGTATGAGATATGACTAGATTTGGATTTCTTCAAGGAAATGGCAGCATGAAAATGATCATAAAAACATCTTGGCGATGCAAGATGGCTATAAATGATTAAACAGATGAAAAGTCCAAATCACAGTGGATGGTTTAGTATGCGAATAATAAACGCAATATTGAAGACTAATCAGATTTATGTATAGAAATGTTGCAATGATGTCATCATTTTGAATGGTGGATGGTGTAACTTAAAAAGTAAAGTTTATAATGAAATATACAGCACAGAAGGCTGAAACTATCAACATATTTAAGTTTGAATAGAGTCTGAATGTTAAGCTCTTCGAATTAAACAAATTGCAAAAACCTGTGAAAACAGTTTTAGATATTAACAAACTGTCTTTCACTGTAAATTACAATAAATTCATCAATATGAACTCAATATCATTACAGTATCAGTCCAGAACAAAGGCTTGAATGAAACATACTTTGACTTCTTGTGTTTGGAGGATCTGTCAGGTGAGAGCTCATGGCTGGGTGTGCGTGATCCAGCTGAACTCTTTCCACCTTCTTGTTTAGGTTCCTTTTTACGGCGCTCAATAGCAAATCGAAGGTCCAATGAATCACCTTCATGCTTTTTACCATGATCCTGTGGAGAGACACAACAATGACTAGGTGTTAACACATTTAGTTGAATTAATACTGTATACAGCCTGTAATCTTAAGGTAAACATTTTTCAAGCCCAGATGTGTCTAAGTTGTCGAAATAACCGCAAGTAAACTCAAACATAATGGCAAATATATCCACTTTGTTGTTGTTGACAGGAAAAACACATGAATCGCTAAATTGTTCATAATCTTTTGCAGAATCCTAAACCAAAAATGCTTATCGGGTTACGTTGGTTTAAACAAAACGATATATTAAACAAAATTATGTAGAGAAAGCCAAATAACCATCTGAATAAACATTGATTTTGCTTCGATTTTGGCTGTTTTTACATGACATCACAACAGTCAAGGGAGAGAAGTTTGGAGTTTACATAAAATTCTGCATTTCTCACTTAATAGGAGTTAAACAGTTTTAAATAGTCAAATATGATGTAACTGCAGCCATTTCAAGACAATAAGAAAGAAACATAAGCTTTGCCAGACTAAATTGGACTACAACGCAATTTCAATAAATGTTTTTAATCTAGCTTAAAATTAAACTTAAATTTAAGGATTTTGGTTAACCTGGGAAATGTACAAATTCGAATTACCAACCAGAGTAAAACTAAATTAACAAGAACACATTGAGAACAGTTTTCTCAGACTAAAATCGTGAATGTGAAAACCCAGCTGAAATACTCCCATCTTTTGGCCATTTTAGGAATGACCTCAAATTGTAACCTAATTTTTATTCAGTCACCCTCTCTGACTTTGCAATTAGTTTGTCTCAGAATTTAATTTGGGATTGTGACATCCACTGAATTTGTGACATAAATCCATTAACACATGACAGAAAACGCACAGATCTCATGAGAAAGCAGCATGCTCCTTGCTTTCCTCACATTAATCAGTATTGAGCCTCACGCTTTGTTTATAGACACATTTTTGAGGAGATATACTTACTATGGCATTGGTTAGCGGTCCAGTGAAAGGCTTGGACACTGGATCAATTGTCACTTCCATTTGATTAGCCATTTTGTTTGGCAAGTATATACCCACGATTAATCATACGACAAAGGCTGGAGGGTGAGAGCATAACGCTCAGTAATACAACACTGCGATTGGGGTTCTTGTGTTTAAGCATTAGACACTTCATAGCACATTTCTGCTGTTTCAGCTGGTACACATTTGGGCAGGAATGTCAGATTTGAAAACGCTCTGTGTCACCTTGTAGCCGCTCTCTTCGAAATCCTCAAACAGGCGAGTGTGCTTCTTAAAAGCACTGGGAGACACATCGATTCTCCTGCAATAGAACATGCAGAGGAATTATGAAGGGGGAGAGAGAACAAGGCAACTAAACCATTACAAACAAGTGTTTATGAGTGTTTGAGTGGAAAGGAGTCAGAATGTAATCACACCTACCTGTGGATCTCAGGACTCTTCTTTGGCTTCATCATTTCCACCTCTGCCGCTTTTCTTTGGTATATTCCAAATCGCTCATTCAGAGTTAACCCAGATGACTGAAAATGTTGAGCTAGAGAGAGGGGAAAAAAATAATTTCATTGACATCATCATATTGAAAAGATCAAAAATTGAGCCAAATTCTCATAAATGTCACAAACAAAAATGGTCCGAGGACAGAACCTTGAGGTACCTCAAAACACACCCTCCCTTGCTGCTTCAAACCAAAGCATTCAGAAGTATTTACATTAAAATTAAACTGTGGAACACAAAATGAGATGTTTGGTGGTGTTAGTCTCAGTCACCATTCACTTTGCATCACTGCATCTTTTATTCCACACATTCTGCCGAACATCTCCTTTTGTGTTTCACAGAAGAGAGAAAGTCATACATGTTTGGAATAACATGAGGGTGAGAAAATTGCAAAACTTTTCATTTTTGAGTGAACTATCCCTTTAAAGACTGCATAGTATATAACCACCAGCCTTGACTGGAATTACCTTTAATATGATGTACGATGGTGACTATGTGTTGAGCAAATAGCTCAGAAGGGCTCCTGCGAAGCTGAGCAGCCTGAATATGTTGGAAGATTGAGCGAAACTCCTCATGATCTTTTTTACCAGGGTGCACAAGATCCCGTGACAAATGTCTTTCTTTACCTAATGCACCGGTTGAGCTGAGGGAAAGCATTGAGAGTGATAAACGTGTCCAGTAGTCATACTGAACTGACAACAAAATAAATGACTAGGAAAACAGTAAATGCAATTTTCAGAAACAACATTTCATTCACATTAGGCAACAGAGCTGAGAAACTAAATCCATTTGAATTTTGATATTATATCTAATGCGATCAGTCTGAAATTCCCATAAGTCATCGTAAGTGCTTAGCACACATTCAAAACGGCAACATCCACTGAGCATTTTTATGTTAAATTCGACTAATAATGTAATATTTTTTTGACAGCCTTAATACACATACCTTTCTCCTACATCAGTAAATGCTTTTACACTGAAATTAAACTGTGGGTCTCTCTTCACTGTGGATTTGGCTGGGGGCGAGGCCTCTCTTCCAGCTGGGAATACTGGTCTGCCTCTATTCTCTGATCCTCTAGAGGGCGACGGAGAGGATAGACTAATCCTGCTCTTTTTCTTTTCCTTCTTCTTGGCGGCTTTCTCTTCCTTTCTTGCCGCGTGCTTCCGACTTCGGTAAAGTTCCTCATCCAGTTCCTCCTCTACATCTTCATCCCTCTGAGAAGAACCTTTGTTAGAGAGATAGACAGTGTCATCCCATTTTCCGAAACGTTCCTCACTGAAGTCTCGTAATGAAAGAGGGACTTTGTCTTTATATTTGGCCTCTTCCTCACTCTTCCTGTCTTTCATTTCCTGGTGGTACTCCTCTTCCTCAGGGTCGAGAAAAGGAAGTCCTTTATCAGTCTTTGAGACTTCGAAGCCAGAATCCGATGCGTCAAAAATGCCTCTCGACTTACCACTGCTCTTCTCATTGTCAGCGTCTCCCGTAGATAAAGCCTCACCACGGCTGTTATCCCTGTCTGGCTTTTTCTTTTCTGCCAAAAACCTGGTAAACAATCACATGTAAATCAGATATTCATACAAGGAGCAGAATGTATTAGACAACATTTAAATTTTGAAACCAGGAATTACGTGACTGCTCAAATTTCCAACACCTTTTAAATGTTCACAGCAAGATCAGAAAAGTTACTTACATCAACAAAACAAAAAAAACGTTCAAGACAATGAATCATGCGCAAACTTATGGTTCAACTTTGCAGAAATGCAGACACGACTAACCAGGATGGGTTTTTTTATTCCATACTTACATCATTAAACTTTATCTCCTAAATTATGGGATTGCAAACAACCTCATTGCACAGGGAAACGCCCAGCAAGTTATGGAATGTGACATTTGAGTTTGAAATTAGTTGGTTTCCATTATAAGCTCTATTCTTCCAAGGATCTTTGTTGCTGTACAAGGACTAAACACATTTGAGAGAATGATGATTATCGTTAAAAACTGCCAGGAAGACAAAAGGAAAGAGGGAAAACATCCAAAAGACAACACAAAAGAACAACAAACATACTTCTTGAAAGCAGTCGAGATGGATGCGGATTTGTCCCCTGCCTTCACATCTTCCTTTGAAAAGAAGCCAAAGCCAAAGCCAGTTGAAGTTGATGCCTTTGCTGGCGGGCTCTTGTTGGTTGGACCAATGCTTCGCCAGAGTGAACCGCCATTGCCAGAACCTCCAGAAAGGGACACTTTAGCCTCTGCCTGACCGCTGGTAGATATTGCATTGCCAGAGCTTTTGGGGCTAGCATCATAATCACTCAGGGCTTCCCATTTACTAGAAGGTTCTTCAGTGGTACTTCCTGCAGGCTTAGATGCTTCCTTGGTGGATCCCTTACTCTCGCCAGGTGAGCCCCTTCCCTTGGAATCTTTTGAGTGTGGTCTTCCGGAGCTAGCGTTGCGTCGTCGTGGAGACGAGGAGCGGGAGGAGGAGCTTGAGTGTCTGGAATGCCCAGAGGATGACCTATCGGAATGGCGTGACCTGCTTCGACTTCTTGAACGCTTACGAGGTGAATGGGACCGAGAGCGCCCCCTCCTAGGGCTGTAAGAGTGGTCATACTGCTGCTGCTGGTCTCTATGGCCATGCCAGTTGTTGGAACGGTAACCATACGGACCGCCACCTCTGTGATAATTACCTCGCGGGAAGTAGCCGCGACCTCTGCCTCGGTTGTACTGGAAGGGCCTCCGGTAGCCACGGAAACCACGGTTATATCCACGATTACCCTGAAAATCTCTGTTAGAATAGTTCCTCTCCTTGCTATGTGAACGGGATCTTGATCTGGAACTAAAGGAAACAGTGGGAGAGATACAGTTATGGTTCATGACCACTTGAGGGCACCATAAAACAACTGTTGTTGTTGCAATGAGCCAGTGTGGCATTTACAATAAGCAAAGATCATTTGGCCAAGTTATGTGCTTTCATTGACATAGTGCTTCATCATTTCCCTTAAATTTCACAACACATTCTGTTCTTACAGCTCCTTTTACCATTGAATGTCTGATTGCACAGCTTAACTGTGTCCCTTAATTATAAACTTTCCAAGTTACATTCATGAGTCCTGTATCGACATAACCTGAAATGCTGCTCAGCCAGGACGAAGTCACTGCTGCAATACTGCCATAAAAAAGCCAGACTACAGTTTACAAAGTGCAAATGGGGACAAAGATCTTATCTTATCTTTGGAGGTCTAAAAACCGGGTTTCACCAGTTCTGTTTGGAGAGATGGGCCAAAATCCAAGCAACATATTGTGAGAAGCTTCTGGAAGGCTACCCAAAATGTTTGACCCAAGTTAAACAATTTAAACGCAATACTACCAAATAATGTGTGAACTTCTGACCCTCTGGGGATATGATAAAAGAAATACAAACTGAAATAGTTATCTCTACTATTATTCTGACATTTCACATTCTTAAAATAAATTTGTGATCCTAACTGACCTAAGACAGGGAATGTTTTCTACAATTCAATGTCAGGAATTGTGAAAAACTGAGTTTAAATGTATTTGGCTAAGGTGTATGAACAATTCTGACTTCAACTGTATATACAAAGTGGAAATCACCTGAAAATCCCAATAAAGGAACTTCAAACTTAATTTACCATCAACAAAATATTTTACCAATACTAACAATTTCCAGGACATAACACAAAGCAAAAGAGTTTTACTATTATAGTATTATGATCCAAATGTTCCACAAACTAAACAGTCAATTTTTGATGCACAAGCTGAATTAAAGTGACACTGCACTGTTGATGGACATCATGAATATCAATCGAAACAATGCTCTATAACCCTAAACTTACATTTTAAGGATCAATTAAAGTTAAAAGAGTGAGATGCTACCTCGGATGTTGTTAGAGATGGTAATTTAACAGCATTTTGAGTGTGTCAATCTCAACAATTAAAAGCTTTGGCTGGTGTTTGAACAAAGATACGTCACTATTAAATGGTCGTACATAATTACTTATTTCAAGTGATCAAACTATCATCCGTTGTGCCAAAAAAAAAACTTTCTTAAAAAACTCATCGCAACATTTTCATAACAGTTGTGTTCATTTTACCCTCCAATTCTCAATACCACTTTGCAGAAAAAGATGGTGATAGTGCTAATCTCAATACAGCAATGTGTAAAAAGTGATATATTATTTAGATGTAAAGTATTTAAACATCTTAGCATTACTCTTGATACTGCCTTTCAATTTTGCTGACTTCAATTCAAACAAAAATCATCATACAACTGTAATACAGTAGAAAAAATGACTGTAACAGTGATGAGAATCATGATTGAAAACAATGGGAATAGCAATCCATCCCAACAAGAATGAGCATTGGAGGGGTAACATGTGCTTAAGTGTCCTGAAAATAATGTCACAATGCAAAAAAAAGGCTTTATTTTCTTTAACCTGACCCTGTGGACTGTGTGACACTACACTGTAAAAAAAAACACCATCCTTCGGTTGAGATGTTAAACCGAGGTCCTGACTCTCTGTGGTCATTACAAATCCCAGGACACTCTCAAAAGAGTAGGGGTGGAACCCTGGTGTGCTGGCCAAATTCCCCCTTTGGCCCGTATCTATCATGGCTTCCTAATAATCTCCTTCAATGAATTGGCTCTATCACTCTACTCTCTCCTCTCCTCCAATAGCTTGTGTGTGGTGAGTGTACTGGCGCACTATGGCTGCCGTCGGATCATCCAGGAGAATGTTGCACACTGGTGGTGGTTGAGGAGAGTCCCCTGTTCACTGCGTAAAGCGCTTTATGAGTGTAGTGTCAGAAAAGTGCTATATAAATGTAAAGTTCCTTCATTCATTTATGCAATCATTATTTCATTTTGATTTCTATTGTCTATTGATTTGGGGTTAAATACGACCAGGATATTTTCTTGATTTGTTTCGTGAGAATCAAATTTCTCTTTTGGAAAAAGGGACTACAAATTTTTCATTTTATACACTGGCATTTACAAATTTGTGTTGTTTTTGTTTTGTAAGCTCTCTAGAATGAGATTGCCCCTTAATTGATAAATACCACCTGCTTTACACTTTTCTAAAGTGTCTTCATTGCGCTTAGTTTTGCTAAGACATTTAAAAACGTAAAAAGCCCTTCGATATGTTCTGCCCCATCTTCCTGTTTCAATAGGAAACTACGTTCACAAAGGGAACTGTATTTGTCAATCCATTTTATGGGATTTTAAGAATGACTTTTTAAGACATGTAGAATGATGTTGGATGTTCACATTTATTCATTCATTAGACACTTAATTATAAATTCCAAACAATAAGAGAAACCTACTGGTTTTAATTTTAATTGAAAACTACTTTAGAACACACTTAAACACTCAACTTTGTCTACCTGTAGCGACGCTTCCTGGACCTTGAACGAGAGCGAGTCCTCGAGTGAGATCGAGAATATGACCTTGATCTAGACCGGGACCTGGATCTGGACTGGGAATGAGATGCAGTATTCGGTGGCTTGGACATCTTTGAGCTTACAGTGCTTTTCAGACCTAAAATGACAAGAAATTGAGGCTGAGTTATTGCAAAACTACAAAAAAACAAACAAACAAAAAAAAAAGTACTCAAGTCTCACTAGTACTGCAGTTTTCACTGGATCTTTAAGTATAACAATGTACCATTATGATACAAAGAATTGTGGAGAAAGGATACCTACAAGATACTTACGATCCAACTTGGATCCACCTAAAGACCCTTTAAACATATATGCATTTGGCAGACGCTTTTATCCAAAGCAACTTACAGAGCTCTTATTACAGGGACAATCCCCCCGGAGCAACCTGGAGTTAAGTGCCTTGCTCAAGGACACAACGGTGGTGGCTGTGGGGATCAAACCAGCAACCTTCTGATTACAAGTTATGTGCTTTAGCCCACTATGCCACCACCACACATAAATGCCACCCGACAGGCTTTCAGTTAACTTGTCAAAGATAAAATATAGCTGCGAGCGGCAATCATCAGGGTCCAAGCACATAAGGCCAAGACATGGCCAAAATAATTACATTGGGCACAATAGATACTATTGATGCTGGGGACACAGCTGTTGTGTGTAAATTTTCTTCCAAAAGATTTATCATCACAGTTGCGAAATTACAATTTTATTAGAATGACAATAGAAAATGAAGAATAGATTTTGGTTGCTGGACAACAATACATTAAGAGAGCATGTGCTCCATCTATTGGGACAATTAAATCATGAAAAACTGAACTTGACGAAAGATTTCATAGGGCTCTTCATTTGTTAGATATCTGTTGATAATTCTACTGCACACATTTAACATTACAAGATTGCTGGACAACAGTACAAGAGCAATGAGCTAAGTCAGAGGATTTTCAAAGATTTTTTAGTCTTTGGGCTCCATGTAGTGGACAAAATCGGTAATACATTCTTGATTTACCATGCATAAATGAGATTTTGGATTGCTGGACAATTAAATAAAAAAATTGATGAAAGATTTCATAGGGCTCTTCATTTGTTGGATAGCTGCTGATATTTTTACTGCACAGATATTACATTACAAGAGCAATAACACAAAGTCAGAGGATTTAATGGAATTTCTTAGATGCTCCTCTATCATCTATAAGTTACTTATTGAAATAAATACTATTTTTATTTGCTGTTGACAAGAGGAAATTGATTAAATTTAGCACATGTCCTCAGACTATCCTGGTGTGTATGTTTTAAGTTGTCATGTTTTGACCTTGTGCACACAAAAAGGCATAGTAGTAGTTACAGTTCAAACCCAAAGAATTCATTGACTAAATATCTTCTAAACAATTTTTGAAAAGAAATGAGAACATTGATTCTAGCCCGTTGGTTGCAAGACATGAGCCAAAACATAAAGGTGCTTATTAGAGCGTCATCTAGAGTCCGATGTGCCCCAGTTGTGGGGGGGATTTGGGACCATCCTGCCAAGATTGGGGTCTCTTAAGGTTTTTGCTGCACATATGCTTTTAGGGCAGAAAAAGGGGAAAATCTGTACAAATACAATAGGATTCCAGCACTTTTGGCGGTGCATACAAAATTACAGGTGGATCAGACCAATGGATCTTCAGTTAGAGCCATTTTTACTTTTTTAAATATTTATAGTGCTACCAAATGGCAGAGGTGCACAATTGTTTTTTTTATTGTGTCCTCAGAATTACCCCTTACATATGTTTACAGAGTTTTGTGAAAATATCTCATACCATTCAAGAGTTACATGCATTTGCATTGTGGCCATGCATGCTTTGTACGTTTTGGCATACTGTTGTGACAATCAAAAGTTTAAACTTCGCTTGATAATTATTGATAATGGGACTCAAGAAAATATTTCTGCATTGGTTCGGTTCCGATGGGGCGAAAGGCCTGGTAGTTGGCACAAAGTTGCCTCTACTTGCCTGCTGAGCTGCAAAAAGATGCTCTGATGTTTACCTTTCAATCTGCTATATTACTTACTGCACTGAAAAACTATAATCCGGCTAACAGCAAAAAGATGTGATAAACATGATTGACATGGTTGTCAGGGACAGGGTTAACGTTATATTATTTATATTGAAAAGGGAAAATGATGGGGTCATTGTTTATTAACTTTCCAGTAATACATAAACTAGTTAGCAGCTTACCGAGTAGACACCGCTTAACTCCACCCTGTCTGCTGAACCACCATCAGCTCAGCTCTGTAAACAATGGAGTCAGAGCACACACTGCTGGACAGTCTAGGTAATGACACCAATTCTAAAGCATTGTTTTCTGCATTATGTGTTCTGAAAAATGTTTATATAAATCGGTCGGGCACTACTTGAACCCATAATAAGAAAATCAGTACAAATACAATTAGGTTCCAGCACCTTCGTTGTTTGGACCCCTAAAAATCTGTAAAAAAAAATACATCGAGATTACCTTGAGGCAGTTGGAGCCAATGTTTTGAGGGTTTAAAAAGCAGAAATGTGAAAACTAATTATAAAAGCATATTAACAGTCTGTTAAAACTTGAATTAATTGCATTATTATTTGTGTAAAAGTTGTTTTATCATTATTTTATGGTTGTTTTAGGGCTTTACTGTTAACAGCATTACATCATGGCTACAAAGTTGTAAAATTGGTCATAACTTTAAACAGAAAGGTTAGTAAGCACTTTTATCACACTAAAATGATGATAACAACAGGGTCAGAAATTAATGAGGGCTCTGGGCAAAAATGCCACCGAAATTGACAGAAATGACCCCAAAATAATAAATAAAAAAAAGCCCCCGCAATGAGTCCCTGTTGTTTTGTTAATAACATCATATATAGTTTCAAATACATACAGTGCATTCAGAAAGTATTCAGACCCCTTAATTTTTATACGATGCACCCTAATGCTAAAGTGAACAAGTTCATTTCTAACCCTGCTTAACATGCATATTGTTTACTTGTGGCTATACTTGAGTATTTTAATGTTTACGGCTTGGCCCCATTCACTTCCATTGTAAATGCCTCAATGTATCACACTAAACTTAGATTTTTGGAGGGATGAGTTGAAATGCATTTTTGTAGAAATCAATATTATGCCACAAATACAGTCGATTGAGCTTAAAGGGGACCTATTATTTAAAATTCTATTTTACACGGCGTTTTAACATAAATGTGTGTTGGCAGTGTGTGTCCACAACCACCCTATAATGATAAAAATCCACCCAGTCTTTTTTTTTAAATCCCCATTAATCATAAGCACCGTCTCAGAACAAGCCATTCGCACTCTGTACAAAGTGACGTCACATTGTACAGGCCCTGCCCATGACTGTTGACAGGCACTACTGACGGACATGTTTGTTTGTGTGTGTTGTTTCGTTCTAGCGCATAGCGATTATTGTAACAGTATGTGTGTATGTGCTTCTCATCCATCGTTGCAAAGCTGCTGAAAAAAAAAAACAACAACAAATAAATAAATGTATCAAATAACCATTTGGAAACTTCCTGGTTCATTCTCAAAGGTGACTCTCCCTCATCAGTGTCTGATTCCAGTTCATACATATCGGGCTGAACACCACTATTTTCACTGTCAGTCATATTGCTTATGATGTCTAGTTATCCAAAGCAAAGATGTCTAAACTCCACCCTATTCTGGATACGGGGCATTTAAAGACACACACAAACAAACAAACAGCTCATTTTATTCCCACCCAAAAATGTACATTTCCAACATGGTATAAAAAATTATCAGTAGGGTATTTTGAGCTGAAACTTCCCAGATACATTCAGGGGAAACCAAAAATTTTAATTAGCTACATCTTGTGAAAAGGGGCATAATAGGTGCCCTTTAACTTTTTGAAATCTTGCCATTGAAGGCAGCTATGAAAAAGGCTTCCAGCACACCATTTATTCAGCATTTTCTGTATATTTCAGCTATTAAAATAATCTTCCGTATCTGTCTTAAGAGCAACAATTATAATTGAGAGTGTCCCATTACTGGGATTGCAACATTTTAAAAAAATACATGGAATTACTTGGAAAATACGTTGCTGAACCAGATAATCAAATGTAAACAAACATTATATTACATAAATTTAAATAAACTAACACCTTTATTACATTAAAACCACAGCAAGTAAACTTTTATTGAACTGTCAGCTCAAAGAAATACAGCAGTATTTGTCATGCTCACCTGAAATAACTGACGGTAAATAAACGGCACAGTTCTTACCGTAACTGATGCCACTAGCGAACCAAGTCCAACACAATATTTGTCTTCAAACATGTGCTTTATTTCTATATTTATATGTAAACCAATGGAGGTCAGAACTGTTTGACTATCGCAATGGATGAATCCCTTGAACCATGTTGACAAGATTACAAAACAGCTAAACATTAACAGAAGACAACACTGGAAGTATACAGTAGATAAGCACAAAGATGAATCCCAGGACACTGTTTACAATGAGGGGCCAGAAAGCAGCCTGAAATCAGAGGGCGGGACAGTTAAGATGTTACACGATGTTGACGTCTCATCACTTCTAAGCTTTTACAAAAGCCTGCATGGAGGCTACTGAATGAATGATCTGCTTTGCATACTCCTTTATTGCTTTGAGGCCATCTAGTAACATGAGAAGTCGAATATTCGTTCTGCAATAAATATTCGAATAGTAAAAATACAATTCGTTTTTGGCAAAGTTTTGCTTTGCTGGCCATATATACAGTGAGATGCATGTTAAATCCTGAACACACAAACTAAAACTGGCAGTTATAACAGAATACACTGGGTGGCGCTGTTGCGTGTGGACACAAGTTGATCACACGGTTCTGTCAGTATGTTCAGATGGACACCAGAAAAGTGGGTTATTGTGAGAAATCGTGTTTAAACGTACTGGATAAGTGGTGCACACTTTAACCTCGTATATGCGCGCTTGTTTTGATTATAATTAGAAGCTTGTTTTTTTAATGGTGATGCAACCTTTATCACATATAATTTTACAACGTCTCTTTCTCATTAATTACCTTCATTTAAATAATAGGATATTCGTTATTTATGAGCTTAAATATTCAAATACCACATTATTGATGAACGCACATCCCTAATGAGAACCCTAGTTTATTTATCTGCAATACTATTCAATTGCAAACACATTAAGGTGTGTCAATATGCATGAAAGTCTCTTGTGTGTATCTTGTCTTTGAGCATTGACAGTTAAAGCAGGAAGTGGTAACAGCTGCCAAATAACCATTTTCACCCAGTCATTCAGGGTTTTGGTTTTTAATGTTAAAATGCAAGAGAGAATACAATCCAACCAGTGCAGCTAGTTTGTAATCTTTCCAGGAAATACATGAAGTTCAATATGTTTGCATCAGTAGGAAGACTTACAGGATGTATCTCAAAACCTAGTGAGCTGCCTACCAAGACAACACTTAAAAACCCAGTTCACAAGCTTTTGAGACACCTAAAAATGCTGTTTAGGTAGGCAGTTGAACTAGGTTCCTAAAGTGTCTCTAGATAGGCAAATTTACTAGGCTGTCTGAGCTATTGAACACTAAGTAGGCAACTACGTAGGTGCCTAAAGTGCTGATAGGCAGCTCACTGTGTTTTGTGTGTCAGTCACTTTAACACAAATTACAGCAACAACAAAAAACTACTATTTTTCAGCTAGAAATTGCTTTGTAAATGGTAAAAACCTTCATTTTAAAATAATTTATCTGCAAGAATGGGTTATATCGGGTGGAAACAAACAATTAATTTAACGTATATCTGACACAATACAGATTTAGAATACAAAAAAAGTTTTTTTGTAATTCTTGAGATTAAATTTCAGGACATTTAATGACAGATTTTTATTTATGTATTAATTCATTTGCAGCCTATCGACATACATGTGGTCAGAATGATAATAACGATATCTGGCTTTACAATAAACGACATTACATCGTTCATTATAAATATAACTACCAGATCACATATTAAAAAACTCGCATTTATCCAAATAAAAACACAGAACGTCATCAAAAATCCGATTAAATCGAGGTGTTTCGTTTTATATTAGCAACTATGCTAACACGAGCACTATTAGCTCATCTAAGACCGCATAAAACGAGCATAAACGACCACATGGACAACCAAATAACTCAAAACCACATTTAAGAGCTATACACTCATAATATGGCACACATTTGAACGTTATATTGTTAAAATATGTTAAAACTGACTCACCTGAAGGGCTAGCCGATTGTGACGAGCGCGGTGCGTGCACGCGGTGCAATAATCTTATCTTGATCAATAATAGTCAGCTTTTCTATTAATGTCTCATATTTCTCTCATGAGCTCTACTAATTCATAAAAGTAAAGTTTTGGATTACAGAATCTGTCCGAGAAGAAGTCATTTGGTCCCCTCAGAAAATGCAAGAAGCTTCTGCGACAGTTTAGCGCTTCCTGGTTTTCTCTCTCTCTCTCTCTCTCTCTCTCTCTCACACACACACACACACACACACACACACACACACACACACACACACACACACACACACACACACACACACTCACTCACTCACTCACTCTCTCTCTCTCTCTCTCTCTCTCTCTCTCTCTCTCTCACACACACACACACTCACACACACTCACTCACTCACTCTCTCTCTCTCTCTCTCTCTCTCTCTCTCAATTCAATTCAATTCAATTCAAAGGGGCTTTATTAGCATGAATGTAAACAATACAGTATTGCCAAAGCAGAGGCTGCGTAAAAAAAGAACTACACCTTAATCTACAATTAACAAATTTAACAAATATAAAAATAAATAATAAAAATAAATACAAAAACAAGATCAGAACTGCTGAAGACCACAGTGTTAAAATAGCTGAAGAGAACTGACATATACTTACACATAGACTAATATACACACATAACACACATAAACTGAGGGTGTCTCTCTCTCTCTCTCTCTCTCTCTCTCTCGCTCTCTCTGTCTGTCTCTGTCTCGCTCTCTCACAATTTCAATTTCAATTTTCAATTTAAAGTACTTTATTGGCATGATTGTGTTTACATACAATATTGACAAAGCATTAATACACAAAACAGATAATGAAAAGAAAAATAATAATAACAATAATATAATAGTAACAAATAAAAATAGAGTTACAATAAGGTGCCAGGTAATGAATAAAATAAAATAAAACCATAATAACAATATACACTTTACAATATAAAATTAGCCTTAAAACCAACATTATGAACATAAGAAAATAAAAGTACTGTGACTGAAGTACGTTAAACAGCGATTTGTTTCTTAGGGTGTGCATCTCAAAAATTAATTTAACTGATTCATGATTGTCCTCCCCCAGTAACACCAGCAACTGATCTGATCTCCCCCAGTAACACCAGCATCTGATCTGATCTCCCCCAGTAACACCAGCATCTGATCTGAACTCCCCCAGTCACACCAGCAACTGATCTGATCTCCCCCAGTAACACCAGCATCTGATCTGAACTCCCCCAGCAACACCAGCATCTGATCTGATCTCCCCCAGTAACACCAGCATCTGATCTGAACTCCCCCAGTAACACCAGCATCTGATCTGATCTCCCCCAGTAACACCAGCATCTGATCTGAACTCCCCCAGTAACACCAGCATCTGATCTGATCTCCCCCAGTAACACCAGCATCTGATCTGAACTCCCCCAGTAACACCAGCATCCGATCTGATCTCCCCCAGTAACACCAGCATCTGATCTGAACTCCCCCAGTAACACCAGCATCTGATCCGATCTCCCCCAGTAACACCAGCATCTGATCCGATCTCCCCCAGTAACACCAGCATCTGATCTGATCTCCCCCAGTAACACCAGCATCTGATCTGAACTCCCCCAGTAACACCAGCATCTGATCTGATCTCCCCCAGTAACACCAGCATCTGATCCGATCTCCCCCAGTAACACCAGCATCTGATCTGATCTCCCCCAGTAACACCAGCATCTGATCTGAACTCCCCCAGTAACACCAGCATCTGATCTGATCTCCCCCAGTAACACCAGCATCTGATCTGATCTCCCCCAGTAACACCAGCATCTGATCTGATCTCCCCCAGTAACACCAGCATCTGATCTGATCTCCCCCAGTAACACCAGCATCTGATCCGATCTCCCCCAGTAACACCAGCATCTGATCTGATCTCCCCCAGTAACACCAGCATCTGATCTGAACTCCCCCAGTAACACCAGCATCTGATCTGATCTCCCCCAGTAACACCAGCATCTGATCTGATCTCCCCCAGTAACACCAGCATCTGATCTGATCTCCCCCAGTAACACCAGCATCTGACCTGAACTCCCCCAGTAACACCAGCATCTGATCTGTTTCTGCTGGAAAACTGTGGCATGAGGTTTGAGAGTTTGTGGAGGGATTTCTCTCACAAAAGTGTGTCTGTGGTTTTTACTTTCATTTTCCCAATGGTCCAAATATGCATTTTTACTACTCTTTTATTGGTTTATTGTGATTAGTTTTTTTTTTGGGGGGGGGGGGGGGGGGGGTTTACGGGCTTCATGTTGCAGTGTGTTAGGGGAACTCAAATGCGCTGTAGGTGTGTCCAAAATATGAGGGATGGTTTTTCAATATGTATAATAAGGGGGTATCTGCCTAGTTCGGCCCGGCATGCATTAGTAGGTGATCTTCTCTAAACTCTTCGAATGTTTCTACAGAATTCTGCATGCAGGGATTCTATGGGGTGCTTGTCCCATCTCCAGTAATCTGCCAGACAGAGTGGACCCTAAACCTCACATCCTTACAGAGCAATAGGCATGCTCTTCTAGCTTTCTCTTTTAGTGCATTCACCGCCAGACCAAAACCCCCTGAAGCACTGATCTTTAGACCGATGTAGTCGTAGTGTCGGGTGTGTTCTATTGCAGTGTTCCCCAGAGTGAATGTGTATCTGATGTCCTGCAATCTGGCTTTTTTCTGGAAGATCATAACTTTAGTTTTTTTCAGATTGACTGTCAGGGCCCAGTTCTGACAGTAGTTCTCCAGCAGGTCCAGGTGCTGCTGTAGCCCTTGTGCAGTAGCTGACAGCAGCACCAGATCATCTGCATAGAGAAGAAATGTAACTTCAGAATTATTTAGAGTAAGACCTGGTGTTGCGGATTGTTCCAGTAGCACTGCTAACTCATTAATGTAAATGTTGAACAGAGTTGGACTCAAACTGCAGCCCGGTCTCACTCCTCGCCCTTGAGTGAAAAATTCAATTCTTTTATTACCAATTTTAACTGCGCACCTGTTGTCAGAAAACATAGATTTGATATTGTTGTACATTTTACCTCCAATGCCGGATTGTAGAATTGTATAATATAGACCATCATGCCAAATGGAATCGAATGCTTTTTTAAAATCAACAAAGCATGCATACATCTTGCCTTTGCTTTTTTGATGAACGTGCTGGTTGACCATCATGTGTAGCATGTGAATGTGGTCAGGGGTGCGGTGGTTTGGTTGGAATCCAATCTGACTCTTACTCAAGACATTGTGCTTGGTAAGGAAGGCCTGTATCCGGGCGTTCACGATACAGCAGAAAGTCTTCCCCAGTAGTTATTGGGGTCGAATTTGTCTCCACTCTTATATAATGGGTCGGGTGTATTAAGCCCATACTCCAGGTGTCAGGCAAATAGCCAGATTGCAGAACCAGATTGAAGAGTTTTAACAAGGCCTCATGCATTACTGCAAGGCTGTGCTTCAGCATCTCTGATCTGATGCTGTCTTAACCACATGCCTCTCTGGGTTTTACTTTCTGAAGTGCATCTGCCAATTCTTCTCTGCTAATCTGATAGTCTAAAGGGTTTTGGTTATTTTTTATTGTACATTCCAATTGACTCTTTTGCATGTTTTTCTGGTCAGGTGTGAGATTTTCTGGGGAAATTTCTTTGAATAAGTTGAATAAGAATAAGCACAGTGAACACAATCTCTGCTCTCGTGCCATCTAAATTGCTAAACTGCTATAGCAGGTCTGCTAATTCATTAATCTAAATGTTAAATGTTGATTAGCACATCGTTAATCTCCCACCTCTGCCAATTCCATCTTTAAAGAACATGCTTAAATTAATCTCAAATGGTGAATTTCCATGCAGTAATTAGTAGTGTACATTTTTTTTTTCTTGTCCATTCATTTGAATGTAGTCTGCATAAAGAATGTCGGGATTGTCTTTCGGTGTTTTCTCTTTGTGTTTTCTCCTTGCCTGCACACTTTTACACTTCTCTGGGTAGATCACCTCCCTGCACTCTGATTGGCCTTTAGTCGTCATGGTGATCACTCTGGGATCTGTGCCAGAACTGCCAAAACTGTCTGTTTAGCATTTGGAGATCACTGTTGTAGGATGATTTGTTTTTAGCTGTAGTCCATTTCATTAGTCCTTTAATTTTTTGGAGGGAAAATGCAGGTAGCTCATGATGGTCCAGTAGCCAGATGCTAATCCAGAGGTTTTATCTTCTTTGTTGATAATTATTTAGGAGCTCATTCTTTGAGTGGCTCTCTAATAATAATAATTATTATTAATGTTTTAAAAACAATAACATGATTGAGTAATAATTCAAATGACAATTAATTATGATTAATAATCAAAATACTTTTTCATTTATATTAACAATAAAATTTTAGGGGGGTCTGGGTAGATCAGCGAGTATTGACGCTGACTACCACCCCTGGAGTCGTGAGTTTGTATCCAGGACGTGCTGAGTGACTCCAGAAGCTAGGGTCTCCTAAGCAACCAAATTTGCCCAGTTGCTTGGGAGGTCGAGTCACATGGGGTAACCTCCTCGTGGTCGCTATAATGTGGTTCGCTCTCAGTGGGGCACGTGGTGAGTTGTGTGTGGAACACAGAGAATAGTGTGAAGCCTCCACATGCGCTATGTGTCCGCGGTGACGCGCTCAACAAGCCACGTGATAAGATGACCGGATTGACGGTCTCAGATGCGGAGGCAACTGAGATTCACCCTCCGCCACCCTGATTGAGTCACTACGCCACCACGAGGACTTAGAGCGCATTGGGAATTGGGCGTTCCAAATTGGGCAGAAAATATAAATAAAGAAATAAAAATAATAATAATAAAAATGTCATTTAAATTAATAATGAATAATAATTTATATTACAAATAAAAATGATCATTTAAATTAATAATTCATAATAATTTACATGAATAACAAAATGATTAATTTATTGTTGCTTGATCATGATTGATAAGTTGATGTGTATTGGGAATACTTGAGTGGAACTGAGTTACAGAAATGTATGTTGGCGTCTTTTGTTGTAGAGTTTTCGAAACTCGAAAGTTGAGAAAGACCAAAATATGTCTGTTAATGGAATTTTTAGCCTTATTCTTTCCTCTGAGCGACACTACTACATCTACATGTGGTAAAACGGACATGGTGCCTCCATTTCAGACACCTGTTGGAGACTTCTCAGAGTGACAGCTGTAATCACTGGCCATCGAGCCGCTTCAGAGAAATGTGTCCAACACCAGGCAGTATTTCACAGAGAGGAAATACAACTCAGCCTACATATGCCAATCTATAACCACTCTTGGACAGGTTTAAAGTAATAGCACTACAGATTCTCAGGGCCTATTTATTTCTGAAATAATTGGCATTTTGGATGCAAATCTTTGATCGTTTTTGTAAAAATGATTGGGTTAGTCACACCATACACTTCAAAGTGTACATGTGTTTCCTGAGACTCTTTCAGGAAGTTGCTTCTGTTGCAACAACACAATGACAATCAGACGCAGTATGGACTGCAGCAGGACAGCAACGAGAATATCTATTATTGGGGAGGATAATTTGGCCATATTTAATTACGTGGGGTAACTCTTCAACTGTTTCCCAACTAGATTGAGTTATTAACTAATTTACATTTCTATCACCAAGCATTGATTGTAGTACATTTTAAAAACATATTAATATTGCAATAAATCTTGATGACCATATATGAACACATGCAAAGCCGAAAGAAAGTGAGGTGAAGCGGAATGGAAGCAACATTAAGCTAAATACATAAAAACAGCCGCAGATGATGTTTGGATCACTCAACATGTTTGGCAGACATGGGACAATGATAATCAGTACATAGATTCATAATTTATAATGCAACTTTTTATTTTAACATGGTTGACTGTGATTGGATGATGCTGGACATTACTTTGAATAATAATTATTTATTCAGCTTTACATAAAATCATCTGTAATGTATTTCATGTCTCAAGAACATGAATAACCAACAATCCTGGAAAAATAATAAACAATTTGATGAAAAATATCAGATTTTCTACTGCTTATTTAATATTTCACAACTTAGTCCTGCTGACCACATATGTGGACATTCATTTTTAGGAAAACTATTTGCTCTATAATTGTATTTATTTATTTATTTAATGTTTTGCTTGTTTATTATGTGCTTCTATTTACAAATCATCAGCAGTCAAGCAGGGGTCTCAGGAGGCTATGATACAGAAATTCCTTTAAAATATAAATTTTATACTTTATATAAATTAAATGCTGTTCTTTAAATTTCTATGTGAAAGATTATTACCTTTAATAAATGTTTTAATAAAATAATTTTTAAATAATAATTTTTTTTAATTGTTTATTTATTAAAATGAATATTAATGTATAATTAAAACAATTGAAATAAATGTAAAACCATTTAAATTCTTATAATATATGATAAATAAATACATAAATCTAAATTTAAATTAATAATGAATGATAATGTATATTAATAATATAAAAATATATTTAGTATTGATATATAAGGATCACTAACCTAACTGGTGTGACCTCTCTTTTCATGAGTAGCAAGTTGTTTACAATTTGTACTGTTTGCTGCATTTAAATAACTTAGTTTTAAATCATCTATTTTCACCCTTACACAATCTATTGTATATTTTGTCCAGTCCACTGGATCAGCACTGCACTATAAAGTTCTCACATCCTTGGCTCAGTTTACTACTGTCTATGACATCAGCCTATAAATAAAAAGAATGGAATCTACAGCTGTAACCATGGAAACCAGCCAAAAGAATGCGAATGGAATCTGTAGATGGAATCTCTCTCGGTGTATTCTGGAACCATAAACATTCTAAAACCCAAAGGAAGAGCTGCAGGCTACAGAGGAATCTCACAAGTATGGATTATGTATTGCTTTTGTCTGGAAATGATATTTCAAAAACTGTATTAAAATGAGATCAGATTCTGTGTAAAACCAAACGTGTGGTCGATACCATAGTGACACGTTGCATGTCCACATTTAAATAAAGAGGTTGAAAACAAAACATCCAACAAGACACAAAGACAAGCACACAAAATAGTGTTTATATGCAAATAAATGCACCAAAACACAAGAGTACACAAAAAAGACTCACACAGACACAGCTAGCGAAAGATACACTTATCAACAGCAACCAAAAGAGCACAACAACAAACAAACAGTGAATTCTCTGTTGTCTTCACACCTTGCAGCAACTGATAGTTCATCTAGAGCCTGCGGCTTTATACTGTCCAGCTTGTGTGTCAAGGGGCCAGGGCCATCATGAAGGGGGTACACTAAAGCCCTACGTTGTATAAAAACTTTGTTTTGGCCTTCTTGAATTTTAGCGATGACCTCCAAAAGTCTGAGAAGAATTATTCTCTTCCCAACTGTGGTAATTTTGGAATGCAAATCTTGTGTGATTAAATTTGCATATCTTGTTCAACCCCAACAGCAATGTCTAAATTTTCTGAACTATGCTAATGCCACCTTTTAGCAATAAAATGTTCCTCAGGGTTATTCAAAACGAATGCAAACAGTGTGCCTCATAGTCCTTGTCCTTTAGAATTGGATCCTGTTCCTAATTTTCCTGCCAAATTAATTAAAACTGAACTGGCAGTGCCCACCTTGATCATTACTCACTTTGTGTCTGTGATCACACGTCTAAAAATACAGAGATTGACATGACCAGTAGGCTGCTCCACTAAGGGTCAAGAATGCGTCGGTGGTGAAAAATTCTGATGTCAATGTGTTGTGGTGAAACACTGGATGATCACTGTCAGAGTTTGACCAGTTTGAAGCAAACCACAAGCTAAATATGACACAATATAATGATAGCATGCTTTTCTATTTTCTTACATAAGCATGCATGTACATACAGTACATCCACAGGAAGACAAGGTTTAGGTTGTTTATATACAGTAAAAATCACCTGTATAAATACCGTAGGTTTTGATGCAAGATGAATATGCAAAGTGTACATTTGTTAATGCACATCATAAAGAACGTGTGCATAAGTCTGAAATAGGATGAATATGTAAAATGGTCACTTGTTAGTGCATATCATAAATCAAGTTAGCATAGGTTATGATACACGATGCATATGCAAAATGTATACTAATTAGTGCACATCATAAATCAAGTTAGCATAGGTTATGATACACGATGCATATGCAAAATGTATACTAATTAGTGCACATCATAAATCAAGTGTGCATAAGTCTGACAAAATGTGAATGTGTACACTATTTAGTGCACAAACATAATCAAGCGTGAACATTATACATTAAATAAATTGGATGCAGTGTGAAAATGTAAAGTGTACATCATAATGCACATAATAAATCTAGTGTACATAAGTCTGACATAGGGTGAACAGACTACGTGTAGTGCACACTAGTTAGTGCACATCATAAGTCAAGTGTGCAAAAGTGTGACACGTTGCTGACTATAAAGTGCACACTAGTTAGTTCACATCATTAATCATGTATAAGTCTGAAACAGGATGAATATGTACAAAGTGCACACTTGTTAGTGTATATCATAAATCAAGGTTTATGGTACACGATGCGTATGCAAAATGTATACTTACTAGTGCACATAATAAAATCAAGTATGCATAGCTTACAGTAAGTCTGATACATGGTGAATCAGTAAGTGCACACATTATTAAGTGCACATACGTAATAAATCAATCGTGAACATCATAAATAATATAAGTCGGATGAAGGGTGAATATGTAAAGTGCACACTAGTTAGTATCATAAAAAATTAAGTCTGATAAAGTGTGAATACATAAAGTGCATATGAGTAAGTGCACATTATAAATCAAGGGTGCAAAGTCTGACATAGGGTGAACAGGCTAGGAAAAGTGCACACTAGTTGATGCACATCAAAAACCAAGTGTGCATAATTAGTGCAAATCATACATTAAGAGCACATAAATCTGAAACGAAGTGAAAATGTAAAGTGTACATGATTAATAATTGTGCATACATTTTACACAAGGTGAATACGTAATGTGTACATTATTTTGCATAAATCATAAATCAAGGGTAAACACGTAGAAGTGCACACTTGTTAGTGCACATCATAAATTAAGTCTGCATTATTCTGACATGCATAAATCCGCCACAGGGTGAATAAGTGCACACTAGTTAGTGCACATCAAAAATCAAGTGTGCATTATTCTGACATGCATAAATCCGCCACAGGGTGAATAAGTAAAGTGCACACTAGTTAGTGCACATCAAAAATCAAGTGTGCATTATTCTGACATGCATAAATCCGCCACAGGGTGAATAAGTGCACACTAGTTAGTGCACATCAAAAATCAAGTGTGCATTATTCTGACATGCATAAATCCGCCACAGGGTGAATAAGTGCACACTAGTTAGTGCACATCAAAAATCAAGTGTGCATTATTCTGACATGCATAAATCCGCCACAGGGTGAATAAGTGCACACTAGTTAGTGCACATCAAAAATCAAGTGTGCATTATTCTGACATGCATAAATCCGCCACAGGGTGAATAAGTAAAGTGCACACTAGTTAGTGCACATCAAAAATCAAGTGTGCATTATTCTGACATGCATAAATCCGCCACAGGGTGAATAAGTGCACACTAGTTAGTGCACATCAAAAATCAAGTGTGCATTATTCTGACATGCATAAATCCGCCACAGGGTGAATAAGTAAAGTGCACACTAGTTAGTGCACATAAAAAATCAAGTGTGCATAAGACTGAAACAGGGTAAATACACAAAGAGCTCAACATAAATCAAATGTGCATAAATGCATGGATGCAAGCTGATTTTTGTATACAAGATTTTCTTGTACGTTTGTTTCAGGTCTGCATCTTGAAAGATTGTGCTGCCATCTACTGACTGAAATTGAGCCGTGAATCACATCATAACATACACACACTCAAACCCTTTCATAACTTTATTCCACAGGTTTGTCATAGTCAGGAAAATATACATTAACATACAGAATACTGCCCTCCATTGATGCTCCACACGTTAAATAACGCAATAATTCAAGACACACATTTTTGACTCCTTAAAAGAACAGTTACAATACATCATAACAACAACAACAACAACAACAACAACAATAATAATAATTCTTATCATAATGATAGCCATACATTGTGTATTGCCATGATTCATTTCCTTCCTAAAGGTCATTATATAGACTCTTTTAAGGTGCACCATGTAGGCTAATCGGCAGGTGACTTTTTAAAAGAAACTCAACAATGTTGCACCATGACACAGTGAAATAGACAGAGACTTTTTGCAAACTCTTTATATGTATATAAGTGTTTTTTTAAGGTTCTCCTCCCTTTCTTTCAGTTCCTCAAAGTGCTTCCTCAGAAATTGGCGCTTTCTGTCTTGCAGTGTTCGTAAAGTTAAACCAGTCTGTTGGTTTGGCACACATCACGGGTGGAAGCAGTTGTTCTCTTGAGCGCTGTAAGCGTAAGGCTTTTCTTCTCTTTCAGAGTGATCTGCACTCACAGAACCTCTGCAGTGGAAGGATGACAGGAAAAAGCACGTAAACAAATCTAATTATGCTGGTATGATGAGTAATCATTCATTAATACACTGTAGATCATATCATCTCGCACATTTTAACTGGAGGAATTTGATTAACCCCAGAGGCTCTTTAGAATCTATTCATCATAATGATTTGTTCAGATAAGTTCACTGATGCATTCAGTGACCATTTCTGAGAGTGAGAACGATTCATTCACTTAAAAGATTCATTCAAAACACTAAGCCATTTACGTCAAAAATAATGGAAGTGAATGAGAACAGTTCGTTCACGTAAAAGATTCGCCACTGATCATTTTCACATGCAAATGAGCTTTAAGGCAAACTTGCGGCAAATCGTCCATTGTTGCCAAAGTCCATTGCGGCAAATCAAAAGCTCATTTGCATGTGAAAATAACCAGTGGCAAATTTGCGGCAAGTTTGAGGCTAGTTTAGATTTTTTTGTAAGAGCGACCGGAAAAAATGGAAGTGAGTAAAAACGATTAGTTCATTTATAGATTCATTCAAAACACTGAGTCGTTTATGACCGAAACAGTGGAAGTGAACTAGAGCGATTTATTCACTTAAAAGATTCGTTCAAAACACTGAGTCTTTTATGACTGAAACAGAAGAAGTGAACTAGGTTGATTTGTTCACTTAAAAGATTCATTCAAAACACTGAGTCGTTTATGACCGAAACAGTGGAAGTGAATTAGAGTGATTTGTTCACTTAAAAGATTCATTCAAAACACTGAGTCGTTTATGACCGAAACAGTGGAAGTGAACTAGAGCGATTTATTCACTTAAAAGATTCATTCAAAACATTGAGTCTTTTATGACCGAAACAGTGGAAGTGAACTAGAGTGATTTGTTCATTTATAGATTCATTCAAAACACTGAGTCGTTTATGACCGAAACAGTGGAAGTGAACTAGAGTGATTTGTTCACTTAAAAGATTTGTTCAAAAC